>CAIGRH010188557.1:0-10995 GCA_903798295.1 Fraxinus nigra
GTTGAAAAAAAAAAAAGAAAAAATCATTAATGTGATGGAAAATATTATTTTATTTAATAATCTGTGGTTGAAAATGAGTAAAAGAATGAAAATGAAAATTTTAATATGTACCAAACAGGGGCAAAATAGAGCCGTCGACTCAACCATGAGTTAACTCACTTGAAGGAAGTTGGACTTGACGCATCCCTTGTAACTCGGTAATACATTTCATTTTTCTTTTGTCGAAAATTGCACTTTCACATAATCGTGAACCCCTAGTTTAGTTTAGTAAACAAGTTACTCATCAATTGCCCACTCTCCATCCATAATTTAGCTCGGCGAACAAGTTATTAGTAGAATGACATTTTGACAAGAAAATTGTCATATTCGACATTGTATAAAACTAATTGGATCAAATTACTTTTTAACACGACTCACAATTTTTTTTACAGGTTAGATAATTATTTGTATAAAATTAAATTCCACATGGATACATTTACACGTATTTTACTTGTAGTAGATGTTGAAATTTTAGGGTAATATAAATATTAAAATATATTATAATTCGATAAGTCGTTACTCTAATATTTACATACACGTATTTTTTATTAACGAAATATAATTCATACACTCGTCTAATACTTGTGTAGCTTTCATTTATTATTCTCCACCATTTTTCTAACACAAAAATTAATAAAATACGGAATATTAAAACTTTGACTTGAACAATCCCATCGTCTCCCTTGTGAACAAATTTCAGATATTGTATTTTATATAAGCTTTATTCTAAGATAAAGCCCTCCACTAAACAAGAATCTCTCAACCTTTTTGTCTCTCTTACAGGAGATTCAGAACTTTTCTTGGGCCTTCCTTTCTTTTGTCCCTACATTCACTTGAATTTTCAAGCAAGCCAAAAAAAAAAAAAAAAAAGTTGAGAGATTTTCTTCAGTTTTCTATTTTTTTTTTCAGGTTTTGTTAATTTTACTTGCATTATTTAAAATGTGAGGTTTGCATATGTGGTCATGAAGCTTCTGATAAAATTTCATGTGTTTCTTGGGATTTTTATTTTTATTTTTTGTTTATTTCTGTGAATTCAAATGATGATAGTTACTTATTGTGGAAATTCTGCAGTTTTAGTAGAGCCCAGAAGTTTTCTTCTTCGAATTCTATGCTTGCATTTCTTCTTGAATGTATTATTTAGTACAATCTTGAATGAATTTTTAAATATAATGTCATCTTTATTTTTATAATTTCATGAAATGCCTTGAAGATAATGGTTTTTCCAGTGTTCTAAGCTAGGACAAAATGTCTTCCTTCGCCTAGACGCTTTTTTTTTTTTCCAATTTTTAAACGACTGATTTTTTTTCCTTCCTCTCTTTCATCTTCCCTAGCCGCGTTTTATTAGTTTTTTTTTTTTCCTTTTTTTTATAAAAGATTTTTTATTGGACTTTAGCTTATTAATTTTTTTTTTTTTTATTTTTTTTTTTTTTTTTTTTTCTTTTTTTTTTAAAATTTTTTTTTTTGTAATTTTGTTTTTTATTTTTTTTTTTTTTTTTAAATTTCATTTGATTTTATTTTCAAGTCTTTAATAGATTTTATCTATACAAAAGTAAAAAAAAATAAAAATGACTTATCTAAATATACAAATAAGATTAAAGTTATGGTGCTATCTACATTATGTAATTATGATCTTGAAACTCGTTATTTTGTTACAAACTCAAAAATTACGTATGAAGTTCCTATAAATCTAATAAGAATGATTTGTATAGTTGAAAATTGAAACTATGAAAAATATTCTAATTTTTGCATTTCAAAAACTTGAAAATTGTATAATTGACTAATGGTTGGAATTATTAAGTATATATAGTATTTTATAATTTTAGATGTTTGATATATATTATTTTAATTATTATATGATTTAAAATGTAAAATAATATTAAAAATAAGAAAATGTTTTTTTACTCCTAAGCCTCGCTTAAGCTTGTGAAGCTTGAAATTTTGCATCCACGCCTAGCCAGACTTTACACTTTTTAGAACACTAGGGTTTTCACATAAAAATGTAGCTCATAACTCATAGTAATGTATGAAAATACATCAATTTGCTTCCAATAGTTTGACATGGATGAAAAAATGGTCCCCTTTTATGAAATGATACAATCAAGGCTCAAGATATGTTAGTGATACATTTGTCGAATTGAACTACTCCTCGAGTCATTAGAGCTGAAACCCATTTATTCATTTAAATCTTAGTCTCAACAAGTGCCCTAATGAGCGAGTCGAATTTATGTTTTCATCAAAAGCCTCAAGAGTAATGTTATTAATTATCACTAATATTAAGCACCAGTTTAGGTGGCAATTATACGATATTAACTGACAGATACATCTATATATAAAATACTTGACTTATTTAATTGAACATATAATGTGTAACCATCTAGACTGGTGTTAGATAGTATTATTCAAGCTGTAAATATGCGTACAGTTTTCATGAATAGGTGAATATGCGAGTTAACGAGTATACTTGTCTACTGTATTCTTAAATGAGGTAGTTCAACATTTACGTCTTCTCATTGTTCTCCCGTTGGATCTAATCCTAGCCCTAATATTGCGGCTCCATCCTAATAATCTATTTAGTCAACTCACTATTTTATTACCTATAATGAATAGGCAGGCCCATATGCAGCCATGGATCATGTTCCTGTCATTTTGTCATGAATTGAATGTAGTCATGGCTGTCTACCTAATATCTAACCATCTGGCTAAGTGAAGCCATTTTCTTCTATTTTATGTTTGTTAGAAATTATGTTTAGAAATGAAAATCTTGTCAGTACTAGCATGGTGTATGTTTTCTTGACTGATGGTTTGTGTATTGTAGTTTCACGAAATACATTTTACCTTGATTATGAATATTTAATCAGCACATATTTAGGTTGAATAATTTTAAGCTATAGATGAAATCCAAATCAGTTCATGTATTTTTGGATGACTTATACATTAGATACGAATGTCTATATTCTCATGTATATAGATATAATTTGCAGGTATTTGACTTCCTTTCTTTCGAGCAAGGTGTTAAAGTCGAATTTGCTTTCAACTCCATATAATGGCATCAGCACTGGTAAGAAACCACACTCTGTATAATTATCATAATACGGGTTTAGTTCATTAGAGGCTTAGTTATTCAAAGGCTATCATGTGAATAGGGTTCGACAAGAAATATACAACTGAAATCATGGCTTGTGGCTGTGGTAGTTGCTAAGAATTAGTTTCTTTAGATCTTCTTGTATCTAGCAATATAACAGATGGATGGCAGAAAATGATTTTTTTGTTGTGATATTTTGCTCTCTCCAATGTGATCTCGGTTGTCTCAGGTTAAGTCAAATAAGATGAAGAGGATGGAATCAAAAAAGTCGCACTCGTGGTGGTGGGATAGCCACATTAGTCCCAAAAACTCCAAGTGGCTTCAAGATAATCTTGAAGGTATATTTATCATTGAAGTGGAAACCATGGAAATCATGGTAAATAGAGTTTTAAAACCAGAAACATAAGTTTCTATCTTCCTTAGTTAATTCTTTATGGAAATTGACTGAAATATGTTTGTCTTTGTTTTTCTGTAAGCATCAGGGAAAGAAAGATAATGCATCTGACCATCAACTGATCAAATAAACAATTTTCAATGTTGTAAATGGTTTTCATTGATTTAAAACACTTTCTTGTATTAACACTAAATTGTAAAGAGAAAATTTTTAAGTTTCATCTTATTATTATTTGGTTTATATTCTATGTAGTTATTGCTAGAATTCTAGCCTACTGTAATTTGAAAAATGGATATCAAGCTGAAAAATTGATGACATGGTTTTTTATCCCAGAAATGGACCAGAAAGTCAAACTGATGTTAAAACTCATAGAAGAGGACGCAGATTCATTTGCTAAAAGGGCTGAAATGTATTATCAGAAGAGACCCGAGTTGACAAGTCTTGTTGAAGAGTTTTATCGAATGTATAGGGCATTGGCCGAGCGTTATGATCTTGTGACTGGAGAACTTCGAAAAAGTATTCCATCTGATCTCCAATCTCAGGGCTCTGGAGTATCTGACGTGGGATCTGAACCACCTTTCTCTATGCCATCTCCTGATCGAAAGCCGAGTCATCGTATATCTGGTGCTCGGGCAGCTGGATTTGAATTCTTTCTTGGAACTGGCGGAACTAGCTCAGATTTAAATAAAGGAGATGATTCATCTACGTCTGACTCTGAATCCGAATCGGATGATTCCTCCGTTAACAATTATTCGGGCACACAGAGCAATGATGAGGAACATGAGTTGCATCGAAGGATTACTGAATTAGAGACTGAGCTTTTGGATGTGAAAGAAAGACTCGAGATGCAACAGAAAGAGATTTCTGAAGGCTCGTTTAAGAAATCCGACTGTGAAAATTCTGAAGCTCTTGCTAAAGTAGTGGAATATGAAGAAGATTTGAGGATTGCAAAGGAAAAGATTCGGCTATTTGAAGAAGAAAATAGTTGTTTGTTGATTGAGCTTCGAAAGTGTAAATCTCTTAAAGATGCTGAAGTGGAGCAAAATCAGGTCGGAGAGCTTGAAGAAAGCATCAATGGATCAAAAGCTGACATTTTCGACCCAATGAAAAAAATTCTGACACTAGAGGAAGAACTGAAAATTATGCAAGAGAAGTTTCATGCATCGGAAAAGGAAGTTGCAAGCTTAAGGGATGAACTTGGGGGAAACAGGTCGTCTATTCAACATTTGCAAGATCAGCTTATATCATCACAAAAGGAGATCTCCATCTGGATGGTTAAACTAGAGAATGAGAAAAGCGAGGTTTCAAAGCTTCAGGATCGAATAGAGAGGTACGAATCCTATCTTGCTGACAGAGATCAAGAAATCCGGGGACTGAAAGAAACAATATCAAATGCTAGTAAGAGCTTGTCTGAAGAAAATAAGCAACTTCAATCAGATTTGACCATAATGTCGAAGGAACGAACTTATTTGGAGAATAACCTAAAAGAGTTGGATTTACGCTGCCAATCCTTAGAGGAGAATGTCAGACGAGTTGAAGCTGAAAAAATAGAGATTGAAGGTATGCTTGGAGCTCAAATTGAGCAGTTGCAGGCTGAAATTTCCAAGAAAAAAGACCACTTGGAAGAAGTAAATAAAATTCTTGAAGCCTTAAAACTGAAATACAACATGCTGAGGTCCGAGAAAGACGGTCTTGATGCCAAGATCGGCACACTTTCTGCAGAGATGGTTTCGAAAGATGATCAAATCGACCAAATGAAGAATCATTTACATCAACTGCATATGGAGCATGTTGAATTGATTGTTGCAGCTGAAGGGGCACATAAACTGGCAGAGAAGTTGCGAACGAGAGTTAAAGAATTGGAAACGTTGGTTGAGATAAAAGAAGAAGTTATTAGGGAAGGAGCAGAAGAGAAACGAGAAGCGATAAGGCAGCTTTGCTTATCACTTGAACATTATCGAAATGGTTATCATTGGCTTCGTCAGGTTGTTAACAGTCTCAAGCGACTACCCATAATAGCATCCTAGTTTTAGTAACAAAGAAACTCACATTTCTTTGGCTTCCACACATCTTGTCTTGTCTGAGTCTGGTCTTAATAAACTGGTTTACTTACTACATTTTCTGTTTTGTTTCGACAGTCCTTCATCCTTTTGTTTATCTGGGTGCACGAATATCATGCCAAATTAACATGGATTTGGTCGAATATATTTCATTGTTTCCACTCGTCCTTTGATCGAGGATTAATCTATCTACTGGATTGCCTAGTAGTCGACGTGTTGAGCCTTGCAAGAGAAAACGTTTAGTGTTGTATGTCAAATATCTGCAGATGGTTGTCTTTCTTTTACCAGAGCTTCACTTTGTTCTCAAAATATATTCACTGTCAACTCATTAGCCGTAAGACAAATATGTGCATGTTCTTCTGATGTGTATTACAGAAGCTGGAGAATCAAGATTTTAAAATTTCAGAATAAATATGAAGTTCCTCGCTAATTTTAAATGAATAAACGTATTCCGCATTAATTAACTTAAGCTTTCAGATGAGAAATTTCGTCGTGGTATTGCAACAACCGAAGGTCACGAGTTCTAGTATGTCATCATCTATTTACGAAAATTGTGCGCATGCCGAAACTGTGATGAAAAAGTAAATTTGACATGAGTAAGTAGATTGAATCATCATCGATTGTATCTAAATCTCAAAAATGATATATTAGAAAAATATTCAAAATAAATCTAATGATCTTTTATGCATCAAACTTGTCGAGAATCTATCATTTTGTTGCTTCTCAAAATCTGTTGTCAGTATAATCAGTTTTATCAAATTTATCAAACACATAAGACAAGTTCTGATTATTTGATAGTTAGAAGTTGACCAATAAAATCAATCACAAACGAAGCCTTAGGCTAAGTCCATACAAAAGAAAAAGCCAATACAACTTCACTAAAAAAAAAACTAATTAGTAATGGAGTAATGAAATGAGGATAATTATCGGTATTTGTTAATGGACAATTAATCAGATTATCTATTTTGTGTTAAAATTTTAGGTATATTTTATTTTGGAGGTTAAGATTGCATTTATCAATCTAATTTCAAAAATTTATTGTTTTTTGTCTTTTTTATTTTTAAACAGTCTGGTTAGATTTCGAACCACCGTTAAAATTCCAAATCTAAACAAACCTAAACCATGATTAGGGTTGGGCAAAAAACCAGCCTAAATTGGTCAAATTTACCAACCTTGGTTTTTAATTTCAATTGAGTTGGGTTTGGGTTGAAAAATCAAATTTAAGCTTAGGTTGGGTTGAGTCTCGAGCTATGAATTAAAATTCAAATCAGCCCAACCCAACACGATGAATAAAAAAAAATTATAAATAAAATGAAAAAACCTAAATAGACACAATAATTGAGATAAGAGAAGGACTTAGAATGTACAAACATATATTTTTTTACCTAGTTTGACTGGCATGATACTATGTACAAATGCGAAGTTATTTGATAAACTAAAAATTAAGGACAGAACGATGATACGCAAAAAAAAATTGTAAAAAATAAATGCTCCATAATCTCAAACTCATTTATACATTATTCTTAGAAAGAATTCCATATACACATTAAAAACAAAAGAAGCTTTCAAGTAATTTTTAACTTCAAAAAATTATCCAAGTTAAACAAAAAAGTAACCAAATCCAATTTGAATTGGGTCCAAGCCCAAACCATATGAAACAAATTGTGGAAAGAGGAAATTACAGCCTCACAAGTTTTTAACATACCATTTTCATAAATTCAAAATCAACTTTAATAACACACAAATCAGGCTTTAATTCATTATTTTTTAATTAATTTTTATTCAAGTCAATCCTACACAATTTCAAACCCTAATTATTTCTTTTTTTCTCCCCTCTCTCTCTCTATCCTTGCCGCCCGCCGACACCACCACCACTGGCACCACCTCGTCGGCACCACCACCGCTTTTCTTCTCCCTCCTCTCCTTCTGTTCCAGATACCTCCATTGCAAGGGTTGAGCTATTAATTCTAGACCTCGTTGTTTTTAGTCACTGTAGGTGGGATGGAAGGTTATTGTAGTGGTGGGCTGGATTTTGAGAGAGTGGACGTTGGTAGGGTTAAGAAGGTAGGTTGGAGAAGGTGAAGTAGCTTTACCTTTTTTTCTTTTTTTCTTTTTTTCGGCCGCTCTTCCTCTCCTCTCTTCTCCATCCTCCCCTTCTCAGGTTTTGCTGTGGGTGTGGTGTAAATCTCCATAGAGGAGGTGGTGGTGGTGTGCGGTGGTGGTATGTTTTTAGGCGGATCTGCGATGGATTTTTTTTGGTCGTTTTTTTGTTATTATTATGGCAGTGGTTGTGGTGGTGTTGTGTTGGGGTGAACGGTGGTGGTGGTGGTTTTTTTGGTGTTGCGATGCATGCGGCGATTGGTGTGGTTGTTTTTTGTTGTTATTGTGGCGGTGGTTGTTATTGTGACGAGGGCGACAGTGGTGGTTTGGGTGGTGTTGTGGCGAGGGTGAGGGTGGGGTAGTATTTGTGACCAATTATTTGGGTGGGGTATTTTTAAAAGAAACATATTTAAAGGCCAATTTGGTCAAAGAAAAATATTTAAAATTAATGGTCTTTTGAAAATTCATATGAAACATATTTTGGAAGTAAAAAATACAGTGAAAAATTAATTGTCACTTTTTTTAATAGAAAAAGTGACACAATAAAAAAAAAAGTGACATTTTTTTAATTAAAAAATGACATACAATGTCACTTTTATTAAAAAATAATGTTTGTCACTCAAAAACACTAAAAGAAAATGACATAAATTAAAAAAAATGACGAATACTAAAAAAAGTGGCAAGTTGACAATTTTCATATTGGTGTAACACAATTGAGTTATTATTTGCCCGGTTGAGGTATGACAGAATACCTTATCACTTTTCTAAAGTCCAAGTTAAACATCTCTGTAGCACTTCCAAAACATCTCACCTTCTTCATGAACCTCAAAAAATTATCAGTGAAAATAAATATAAAAAAGTGACAAACTTTAAAAAATGTCATATTATACTGATTTGTGTGAGAAACAAAAGATTTTGTATGTTATTTTTTTTTTCAGTGAGATACTTATTTATAGACCTCTTTCAATTAGAACCCTCTCATGCCAATTTAAAAAAAAAAAGTGACATAAACTTAAAAAAGTGATAGAAGNGAGTTATTATTTGCCCGGTTGAGGTATGACAGAATACCTTATCACTTTTCTAAAGTCCAAGTTAAACATCTCTGTAGCACTTCCAAAACATCTCACCTTCTTCATGAACCTCAAAAAATTATCAGTGAAAATAAATATAAAAAAGTGACAAACTTTAAAAAATGTCATATTATACTGATTTGTGTGAGAAACAAAAGATTTTGTATGTTATTTTTTTTTTCAGTGAGATACTTATTTATAGACCTCTTTCAATTAGAACCCTCTCATGCCAATTTAAAAAAAAAAAGTGACATAAACTTAAAAAAGTGATAGAAGCATAAAAAGGTGACACGAGTTCACATTGTCAATTAACAAGAATTTGACAAAAGCATTGTGCTTCACAAGTAACTCACAACTCTTTCACAAAGAGCAGCATAATGCAGTGATGTTTAGCCTTCATTGTCCTTTAGATAGTTATCCGACAATATTACAACTGCCAACCCCACTGTTTAGCTCCATCCTACAATTTCCATTGAACACTCCCTACAGTCGTAGAATGTTTTCTAGAGATTGTTAGAACAGTAATTATGGTAAAAACACATTCCTAGAGTACCAACTGATCATCAGTGATCGTTATAGGTAGTGAAACGTGTCTAGTTAAACTATACATCGGAGTAGAGTTGCATGTCAAAACCACCAACATCAATTGCAACAAAAGCAGGTTGATTTGCAATTACTTTCATCAAGGCATTTTAGTCATTTGTAGGTGCCTTTTCGTACCCATAAATCATGGATAGATGGAGAATTCATCTACAAAACCAGAAGGCGTGAAAAAAATGACAGTTAATTCACCGTTTTCTCATTAACAGAATCCATATTAGATTCTTGAGGTACTTGCTCTTACCTAATTTTTTTTTCATCACATGATTGTATACCTTGTTTAAATCACAGTTCCCATCCTTAGCTCTATAGGGATAAATTCCTTATGTCATTAAGCCATCGCGTTTCTTGATAAACTCGAATGTGTGTTCCATGCATCCTCCTTTGTATCCTTTATTATCCTTTTAAGAATCAATTAGCTCTTGTTCATGTAAAGAGACTAATTGACTAGTTTTATTTTTGTTGTTCCTTTCAATTCCAACTACAGCTGAAAATGTCCGACAACTACTTGCATAAAATTGATTCAATCCAATCATTACAAACATAAATATAACATAATGTGAAATGAAATCTTGATGTTTAGACCATATGTTGGCTTGTTATCTCGGATTTTCCCTTCGAAGCCAAATCTTTCTCAGTGAACTCCATCCCATAACCAATAGAACAGAAGCCAAAAACACCCTTCAAATTCCCATCTTTTCGATATTAGAATTCAATTTTTCAATTTGTCTATACGAGATATTGTAGTAAATACAAAACGAAAAATCCACATATAGAACTAACTTGCAGCTGAGGCACAAGTACCATTTTAAGAAACTCCACAAATTGAGGAACGACATCTTCTTTGTTCATCTCATCAATTGGAGGTGGAATTCGACACAAGGGGTATGAAAATAGAGTGCACTCAAATTGGCAGCATAATTGATGCATAAAATCCAGAAATGATCGTGAAAAAAGGATTAGTATAGCAGCATGACATGAAACTCCAAAATCATAAAAATGGCTGCCACGGCCCTATATATACCCATCAAAATTAGGACATAGTATGGAAATCCATATACACACAATACACATACAAAGCACGAAAATTCCCTAAAAATCTAAATAAAGTCAAAATAGTGTCGACGTTTTCTTCACCTACAGTTCAAGTCTCTAATGGCGTCGACGCTTTCTTCACCCATGGTTCGAGTCTCTAATGGTGGTGGCATTGTTACTCAGTGTTGATTTTTGACGAAATTGGTTTCTTCTTCTTCAACGGGGAGGGTTAGTGTTTTGTTATTTCAGCAAAATCACTTCTATTCATCAAGTTTGGGTGTTTTTAGCTTATTAATTACTATTAATTTTAAGGTTTAGTGAAAAAACATTAATTTAGCGTATTGCTCAATTTTTCTTACTTTGGGCCGTACTGAGCCTAATTTTCCCAATAAAAAAATAACTGAATCCAATTTGAATTGGGTCCGAGTCCAAACCAATCCACCAACCCAATTCAAACTGACCCAAGCTTCATCGATTTGTGTTGGGTTTGGTATAAACACGTGAATGGGTTGAGTTGGTTTGATTTTTTCATAAAACCCATCATGTTAGGTTAGATTTGGGTTGGATAAAAAATTAATTTAATCCAATCTAATTTACACCCAACTCGGGCGGGGA
>CAIGRH010188594.1:0-24605 GCA_903798295.1 Fraxinus nigra
AAATTTAATTCAAATATCGAGACTCGTCGTGTTTGACTCTGTAAATTCTTGGGTATGGATTTTAAGTTTAGACTAAAAAAAGGAATTCCCAGAAGTCAATTTCAACTTGTTGGTTTGGTGAACCCACTTCCCCCCCAATTTGAAGTTTAATTTTCGAAGTTCAAACCAATTTGAGTATTTTGGATTATCCAATCCTTTCTATACACCAAACCAAATCGGCTAACGTATAGCCATCTTCCACATACTTTGTACAAGAAAAAAATATTGCCACGAGAAAAAAAGGTCCTTTTGCCAAGTAGTTGCCGTTCACCGACTCCAGTTGTCTAATTCCTCCCCACATACAGTTTGCCACGTTATTAAATTCTCGTTAAAGGAATGGTGTAATCTAGGGAGAGGTAGAGAAGGTGAGAGGCCAACTAATTTGGACACACCTTTCATATAAATAGTCCTCTTCCAAATAAGCAGCCACACCTCATCTAAACTTTCTTCTTTCATTCAATCTTACTTCTCTCAGAAATGGAGTGGACCAGAGGGCACGTTATAGGCTGCGGCGCCACCGCCACCGTGACGATAGCCACTTCAAGTTCGGGGGACGTCTTAGCTGTCAAATCGGTAGAGCTATCGAAATCCGAGTTCTTGAAAAGGGAGGAAAAGATTTTGTCCACTCTGAGTAGTCCTTTTGTAGTTGGGTACATAGGGTGTGATGTTACTCGATACAACAATACAATCATGTTCGATTTGTTGATGGAGTACGCTCGTTATGGTACGCTTGTGGACGCCATTCACAAGTGTGGCGGCTGCCTTGATGAACCCATGATCAGTCACTACACAAGCCAAATTGTCCACGGATTGGAATATCTCCATTCAACTGGTATAGTGCATTGTGATATCAAAGGGAGAAACATTCTGATAGGAGAAGATGGTGCCAAAATTTCCGATTTTGGTTGTGCCAAGAGAATTAAAAATCCAGTGGAAGGTATAAGGGATGATAGAGAAGCGTGGATAGGAGGCACACCGGCGTTCATGGCGCCGGAAGTTGCAAGAGGGGAGGAGCAGGGATTTCCAGCTGATATTTGGGCATTAGGATGCACGATTATTGAAATGGCGACTGGCGGTTTGCCTTGGCCTAATCTTACCCATCCATCATCACTACTTTATCGAATTGCCTTGTCGGAAGAATTACCGGAGTTTCCAGCCTTCCTTTCGGACGAAGCAAGGGACTTCTTGAATAAGTGCTTAACAAGGGATCCAAAAGAGAGATGGACAGCTGCACAACTTGTTAAACATCCATTTCTAGAGGAATTATCCAGTTTGAAGAAACAAACAAACGACACTGCTGACTCACCAACAAGTATTCTTGATCACGGTATTTGGAGCTTCATCGATGAATCAGAAACTCCGTACAATCATAGTCTAACATACAGTACCTTGAATTCTCCAAACCAAAGATTGAAACATTTGTCGATGAATTCAGGGTCGATGGTTAAATGGAATTGCGAAGACAGTTGGACAACAATTAGAGACAGTGAAGATAACAACATTAGGCCAGTTCAATGACAGATAATGATAAATATTAGTTGTCAGATAGTAGGGGTAGTAATTTTCTGAGAACACATTGTTGTACAGATTTCAACCTCAATTTTGGTATTGATTTATTTCTTTATCTACCGTTTTCAACCTTATCATATGGTTTTTTTTCTTTATTATATATACTGGTTTATGAGCTAATTTCTAAGATTTTTCATCCTTTTTTTTTTTTTCTCTACCGGTTTTAACCTTATTGGTAAGGTTTTCCCTTTCCATTTTCATGACCTTCTATAAGGTTTTTCCTTTTTATATCAACCAAATCTTGACCTAATTGTCAAGGTTCTCTTTATTGATCGGTTCTTAGCCTCGTTTTTTCGAGGTTCACTTTATCGATCGATTTCTAACCTCGCACAAGGTTCCTTCATTGCTCACTGGTTTCTTGACATTGTTTCCGTGGTTTTCTCTTCAACAATCGGTTCTTGGCCTTTCCTAAGGTTATATTTATCCACCAATTCTTGATCATGTCCCGAGTATTTTTCTCATCACTTTCGCAGTAAAGTTAAAAATTGATTGCATACATCAGGCTTAAGACATTATTTCCTTCCTTTTAGGTTCTTAATCCATCAACAATGGCATCAGATGCAGTCAAACTAATACTTAATTATGATTCTAGCTATGTTCATACGTACTTGGTCTAAAAGAAACGGTGGACCTAATGCAACTATAATACAGATCCGATGCATCAGTACCAAATTTCTTTGTCATTGATGACCAATGGAAGGGTTTGACGAAAGCTCGGCACAGATTGGACGAGTCCAAGTTATGTATGTTACTTCGGCTTTAGATGGATTTAATACTCATGTTCTAATATCATTTGTCTTCACCAATGAGGACGACAAAGGCAATGTTCTTAAAATATAAGAAAGTAGTGCTCAGTTTGAGAGAGTGAGAGAAGTAACATTATTCTATTACACTGTTAAGAGATTTTTGATTTCGAACTGTTTGAGCCATAACGATATATTTATCCGCAGGATTCAAATTTATTTTTATTATGAAACAAGTTATTGTAGCGTGTTAAAATTTCCTAGTAACCCAAAAGTGGGAAAACACCGTATTATAGGACTTAATCAACAATATTAAATGTTAACACTATTATCGTTAAAGATTTTCTTCTTCTTTAATTTTTTGAATATCCATTATCTAGAATACAAAGCATAAACCAATGAGTTTAATGTCAAGTAAATATAACGGTGCACACAACCATGTAGATCGAGTCTTATATCCTTCAACACGATTTTATCTAGGGATGGCACCCCCGCCCCGCCCTGCCCCTCTACTCCACTCCCCCACCCTGCCCTGCCTAAGGCGGGGCGAGGCGAGGCGCGGGCGCGGGCATGCCCCATTTCCTGTCCCCCCCTTTTTTTTAACCAAGAATTTCCAATTAACTAGAGTGACAAAAATGTTGAGAAAAGTGGTTTGAATATTTTAGAAGAGCCCATTTGGAGGACTTATTGTAATGGAAAGAAATGTGGATATGAAGTGAGGCGTGAGGGTGGACTAGAAGAGTGTAAAATCTTGATTTTTTAATTTGTAGTTAATTTTTTTTTTATTTTTCATTGGTCGGGTTCGGGGCGGGGTGCCCTGTGACCCGAGACGGGGCACCCATCCCCGCCCCTCCCCGCCCCGCCAACTCATCGGAGCGGGTTAAATTGTCATCTCTAATTTTATCTAGTATTTCGAATGAATTTTGATCGGAAATTCATTTAATGTTCGTTGATCAAATTTCAATTTTAACAATACATTTTATGGAATACACAATTTTTCAATAATATATTTTGTTAACTTTATTAACATATACTGAAACTTTTATCAGTAGGTTAGTAAAAAAAACCCATTTATCTTCATCGAATTGTGTTTTATGAACATCAATATTAGACGAAAAAGGAAGGCGCTCTACAACTCAAAATTAAAAATATTTAATAGTCTATGGACTCAACTTAAAAAAAAAACCCTCGAGAACAAACTCTTTGTCAGGTTCTAAGGACACAGCTGGTAGCTGCCCTTCTTGATAATATCTTTATATTATTAAAAATATTATTAAAAATATCTTTATACAAAGACAATTAACCATAGATTGTCCATTCAATCTCGATAATATCTAATAGATGATAAAGTGGATCTTTCAATATTAATAGTTTATAAGATGGGGCAATGTATCATTGTCGTTCGATGTTAGACTTTGAACAATTTTTTTTTTTTTTTTATAATCGTGGATGTTCGGGCCAACTTGCGCGCACCTCGATTAATCTCACGGGGCCCTGAAGTTTACAGTCGTTTCTCACCTCAGTGACCCTAAGGGAACTCGAACTGGTGATCATTGAGGAGCAAACTCAAAACCTGACCAATTGAGCTACCCCTGACGGTTTAGACTTTGAACAACAATATGAACAATAATACATAAATATTAATAATACACACACAAAAATCGTGTTTTAAATTAATTTCACCCTCAGTTTCCCTATACAATAATAAATACCTACTCCATGGTCCATCATTGATTTTCTTCAGCATAATCAATAATCCTTCAATGGCATCTTCTTGCAGCTGTCAAGGCCTTCTTCAACCCAATATCTCTAAAGGATTTCAGCCTTTGGGCTCCCATCGATTATATTATCATCCAACAACATCAAATCTGAATAATGGAGGCTCGTTTTTAGGCGATTCGAATTTGAAATATATTCAAACCTTACGAACGAACAAAGGATCAAAGAGGTACGCAATAGCGTTTCAACTTTGTTATTACTTCTGTTGTGTAATTTGATTGCAAGTTGAGAGAAGTAATTTGTGCAGAAAGGAGTTGGTTGGTGAAGCCACTCCAGATCCAGAAGTAGGGAATCATCTTCTTTCTTTCTGGCCCTCTGATAACCCATGGTAATTATCAATATTTTTACTACTAATATATTTGTCTTGTGTAAAAAAAAAAATGTTCAGATCTTATAAATATTGTGATAGGTTCGCCGGGGTTGCCGGATTTATGGTAACGGTTCCTTTTTTGGCCCAAAGGTTATTATCGTTGACAAGTAAGAATCAACGAACAACATTTTCTACATCAATCAAGTTTAATATGTAATTTTTTTGTTGATTAGTTGCTTTAATTGTGTACAGAGGAGGTGGATCTGGCGGCTCAGACGGTGGAGAAAATAGCCGACGCCGTAGAGAAGGTGGCGGAGGAAGTCGATAAAGCTGCAGAAAATATAGCAGAGTCACTCCCTGAAGGTGCCCTAAAAAATGTCGTTAATTTAGTTGAAGATCTGGCTGAAGAAACAGCAAAGGATGCTCAAAAAGTTGAAGATTTGATGGACAAGGTTGGTTTTAGCTTATTATTTGACTACCTACTTTTTTTCTAGGTATTAATTATTAAAGTTAAAATCTTTTGGACTTTAAAAAAAGTTGGGAGCATGTGCCATTTAATTCAATAATTAATTGCAATGCATGTGGCAATAGTATTGATATTCCCACTTTGATGTCATATATTATGTAATAATTAATAAATAATCAAACTTGCCGGCCATGCCGACTATGACACTTTTTTTTTTCTTTTAACAAACCTTAAGAAAATTATAGCGATTTCTTAATTTTAGAAGTAATTTTTGAATTTTTAAAAATTATGTCAAACGGATCCTGAGGTGTGTAGTTTGCACTAAATTTTGATACAATAACATTAGCTCTGATTAGCAATTGAAATATCAACATGCAAAAATAAAGTCAATATTGACGTTTTCCCATTCGAGGGGATTTATTCACGGGGGCCTTACAAGCCCCTTCACAAGGTGGCGGCCCCCCATGTATTAAAAAAAAAATTGCGCGAATCCCATCATGTTTGTTGTCTGTACAATACATGTAAAAAAAATTATGTACTCCAAGTGGGGTTCTTTTCCATTTGCTAAGATTTTAGCGAGTCAACTCTCTAGAAGTGAATTTAAGGATATTATCATTTTTTTTTTGTGAATTTTCAGATTGAAGAAATTGACGACAAAGTGGAGGCATATTTTAGCAATCAATCTAAAGACAACCCAAGTATCTAAAGATGGTGTGAGTTGAAGATGATTTTCTATCTCAAAGTGGGGGGCCATAATTGTATCATTTCAAGTTGGTACCTTTTTTTTCTCCTTTCTAGCGTTCAAAACTTTTAGTGATAGTGTGTGCGCTCTTATGCACTTACTACTTAATTCGAAATTTTTTGTTAATTTAATTCCTCCAATATTCATGTACACTTATACCATGAGGAATGGATCGTCGTGTTAGCTTACTCTAAAAATATGGTATGTTGTGAAAAAATACGAGTACTTTCTGACGCCATTCGAGGCTCCAAATAATGTCATTCTAATTACTTGTTAATAATAGTTCATTGAAGTCTCTATAATAATCAATTATTTCAAGAGAGGTTCATGTAATTTGCTATTATATAAATTTAATTTTATAATTTTTTTTATATATATTCATATTCCTTATAATAATAGAATTACTATTTGTAAAACTAATAAGTAATATCAAAGTTCTCACAATATTCATGTACACGTGCATCTATGTTCTAGTGTTCTAAAAAGAACGTTTAGACAATCCCTACACTTCGCTAGCCACATTGACCAAGCAACCTAATCACACTTTATGTTTTTTTTCATATCTAAGCTGCGCTTCGATTTACTTAGGCTCGTAAAAGTTTGAAACTTGACCTTACCAACTAGTTACACTTTACACTTTTTAAAACGTTGCTACTTACTAATTACATCAATACACAGAAAATTAGGGTATGACGAATTCTTGGATTTGAAATTCTTGAAGAGTGTATTTATTGTAAATAAATTATAATATTAATACACACATATATGAATAACTGAATATAACAATCACTTATTTCGATAGGACTAATTTTCAAATAAACCACTATAACTCGGAGCTTTATTGAACTAATACAGAAAAGATACAATATGTGAATCTCTTGTTCTCCAATTTCAAGCCGTGACTGCAAAATGTAATGAACCAGACATGAGAACGCAAGCTTATTTTCTACCTTCCCGACATGAGATTTACGAGACCCTGGTTTCCATAGAAAGATGCGACATCCCAGTCTTCTGTTGTAGATGAAAGCGTCATCAATGCAACTACGATGGATCTCATGCTTGGTCGTAGTTGAGGATTTTCGTGCGTACAAGCCTTGGCAAGTTGGGCCATCTAAAAGCAAATAGACAAATGTTTTACACTCATAAAAAAATAAAACTACAAAAAGTAACAGTGGTTTAGATATCTTTTGCACCTTACGGGCGGAGTCGATGGGGTAATTATCTCCAAGTCTAGGGTCAATGAGTTTGCGGAGATCATCACTTGGATCTGGCTGACTAAGAACTTCTTCAAACTATGATCACCAAGGATTAGTCCATGAAAAGAAAACACAACGCAGTTATATCTTTGGAATCTAAATAATTGAACAAGCAGAAATCTTGAAACATGTTTTTGTATTCAAAACAAGAAATTGTACAACTTACCAAGGCAACAATGCCCTTTGAATCAGCAAGGGAACCGTTTGCCTTGACTATAGCCTCCTTGGCTGAGATTAATTCATATATGACAACACCAAAAGCAAAGACATCTACTTTAGGAGAAACTTCACCATATTGAGCATACCTGCATGCATGCAGAATCATGCCAATCACTTTCAGCAGATCAATCAGCAAACATACATTTTTTATCCGGAAAAATACATCTGTGACTATCAATTGGTTTATTTCTGCGGGGCTAAATTGGTAGAACTGAAGAAAAAATTTGCCTTTCAGCAGTAGAGAAAATTTTCCCAATTCATTTTCGTATAATCAATTGATCTAGTTGCACTGTAATTTCTCTTGTCCCTTATAATTGCCCTTTCATCTGGAGATAATTCGATGATTTTTGGCACCCTGTGAGTCATTTGCTTTCTGAAAACAAAGGGAGTAACCAAATAGTTTGGAAAGCATTGGACAAGTTTCTGTGTTTTGTTAAAAGAAAAAAATTAATTAGCAAGCACGTTACATCTCAAAAGCATTTAGGTATTCAAGTCATAAATGATACATATATCAACAGATAAAATAAGATGAAAATTGTTTAACTTCGCCAATCCATAGAGACCTGGATGAGATTTCCATATCAGCTAACAGAATTTGTAATATATAAATAACACATGATATACTGGAGGACTTACTCTGGCGGCATGTACCCAAATGTACCTACAAGACGTCCCGTTGGCAAAGAATTACTTCCAACTTCAGTTAGTTTTGTTAAACCAAAGTCTGCAACCTGCAGTCCAAATGATCTATTATTTGAGGTTATGAAAAATACTTTACATGTTCAAATGTCAAACCTGAGGTCACTGTACTACCTTCGCATGGAAGTTCTTGTCTATCAAAATATTTGCCGGTTTGATATCACGGTGGATGTACATCGGAACGGTGTGTTCATGAATATATTCTAGGCCTCTTGCTGAATCAAGAGCAATTTGCACCCTAGTTGACCATGGCAGTGGATCCCTGCCTGGAAAGAAAGATGATGTAACAGACATTTATGAATGCACAGTTATTGCATCAACTATATATTTTATAACTCAGTGCACCTGAGCCACGCAGATGCTGGCTTAAGTTCCCATTCTCAATGAATTCATATACAAGGAAGAGAGAGCCCTCAACACAATATCCAATCAAGCGCACCTGCAACCAGAATGGACAATAAAATCAACAATGCCAACAAAATCAACCATAACCGTTGCTTGAAATGAACATCCACGTTAAAAATGACATAAGTTGTACTATAACAGCAGAACTCATATATGAAAATAGCTATTGCTTAAAATTTGAACTCAGCAGCAAACCAAAAGAAACCTTGGCAAGATTAAAACTGTGAATTCTATTTATCTATCTCCTAGTGCGACATAGAATGAAAAAAAAAAACATTCTAAGATTTTGAGTTAGGCCAAATGGATAAACAATACTAAAAACCAAAAAAATGTAAGTTATGGACATTTTTCATAAATCACAAATATTAGCATAACAATGCATATCATGGATAGGATTGTCTAATGAATATCATGGATTCCCCACTTAAAAAGTAAAACATTCTCTTGACTGGATATGGAGAATCAGCAGACTACAATTGTATAAAGCGTACAAGAAAACATTCCCCGGATGAATGGAATGAAGCTCAGGACTCACGCCAATCTCAAGTTCTAATACAAGCCCATACACTGTATTTTACTGTATCACGAGGAATAATAAGATTTTAGTATCATGTAATGTGTGCATTTGTGTGCATATACATACATAAAACAGACTAATTATTGAGGTCAATATGTAGTTGAACAAAGGCGAGGCAATAATTTGCAAAGAGAAAAGAAAAAATGAGAAGAAAGGAGCACGCTCGTATCATTGCTTTGGACCACGAGTTTAAGTTGATGGAATACCCAGAAACTGGGACGTCTCGTGTTATGCAAAGAGGCCTACCTATTATGTGAAGTTTAACAAGGAAAGAGAAACTGAAAATGAAGAACATGCATGCAAGAGAAAGGGCTGTCAGCATACAAGGAAAGGAAAAATAACAAAAAGGAAAACAAAAACACTTCGAAATGCATTAGAAATAATTAAAAGCATGAACTTTTAATGCCATCTAGCATGCAAGAAAACAATAAAAATCATGGAAACAGCATACATAAAGAAAAGTCTGTAGTAGAAAAAGAGGATAATTGGTACCAGGTTAAGGTGGTGAACATGCGTCAAAACCTTCAGCTCAGCAAGAAATTCCCTTGTCGCTTGCATATCCATTTTCTTAATCGCAGCTTTCTGCAAAGAAACTTGTTACGAGAAAAATTGATAACAATATTATCATACAACAGATACTTGACATTGGTAATTCACCAATTCCAAATTGTTGAGGGTAACAATTTAAATGCATATGTCAGAGTATTGAGTATAATTTCTTCTTTTGCTTTAATGTGGTAACCACAACACAAGAACTGGGCCGCCCTAGATTGTAAAAGTTGAAAGTCCATAAATAACCGCTAATCATTTGAAAATTATATGTAGTAGCACTTCTCATTGGATAAAATTTTATGAATAACCACTAAAACATAGGAAGCGTTTGAATTCTACTTGGAGAAATTTGATTTATTCTCAATTAACGAATTCAGAACAAAGGAGCTCACTTTGACCATTAAGAGTAGGTAAGGAGCATTTCAGTTTGTGATCGGGGATGAATAAATGATACTAGAGATGAGAGAATCAATCATACCAATCGGAAAGACTAACCCTATCCATAATGATGTACCGGATCTTACAATTTGTAGAGAACTGTTATATTGAAACTTGTAATTCTTTGGAAACCAAAGTTTAGTAGCAAAAAATTACTGCATATGCATCTGTTTAGATCCCTTATGGCCTTTAGTCATTGACCCTTATTACAGTTAGATGTAAAGACTCAATGAAGAATGGTGACTTGAGGAAGAAATTATATGAAGAAACTCCCAATTCATCCCTAAAACTTATCCCTAAGGGCCAACTTGGGAATTTTTTTCACCACTTTTGACCGATTTTGAACGATACCATTTATGAGGGGTTAGAAAAATCAGTACTCACTATTTTTTTTTTGAACACCGATTTTCGATTGTTTTCAAATGACCAGAAATCAGTATAGTGTAAATTTGACCATTAGTGGGTTTTGAATGTTTCTCATATTGTCGTCTAAGTTTACTATTTATAAAATAATCATTTTCAACCAACATAGTTTGTTCAAAACTAACTCATAAATAAAAATGCATTAAATAAAAAAATTAATTTTTAATTAAAAAAATATTTATAAGTAAAAAAATTACTTTTAAGATAAAAACTACTTTTGTGTAAAAATTTGTTTATAAAGTAAAAACACTACTAATAAGACAAAAATTCACTTACAAAATATAAAAAAAGTTAATTTTTCAATACAAAATTACCGTTAATTGTAAAATTTACTTATAAGTAAAAAAATATAATCTTAAAATTTGAAGTAAATATTTAACTTTTTAATAAATATTAACTTATATGAAAAATTTATGAGTGAAAAATTTCATACAAGAAATTATAAATTGAAAATTCTACTATAGGGCATATTAAAAAACTTTCAAAATCAGAGCATAATAAACTTCAATCATGGGTTTGACTATTTTAAAAATCGTTACTAAAACCACTCAAAACCAGTACTTTAAAGAAAGGCCCATAACTGGTCCCCAAAATTCCCAAGCAGGCCCTAAGACTAATGGATTTATCTCTGTTTAGATCCTCATGGCCTTTCCTCATTGACCCTTATCACAATTAGATGTAAAGATGCAATCTTGGAGGAAAAATTATGCCTCAGTTTGGGTCTCATTTTATATTTGCTAAAATTCTACTTTATAAGAAATGAGTGGTTGAAAAGATATTAGTACTTGTAGTTCTATGAAATGTGTGGTTAAAATTAATGTTTGACTTTGAAAAATAAACTTTTAGAAGAAAAAAATGAAACCCAAACTGAGGCTATATGAAACAACTCCCAATTCATCCCTAAAACTTATCCCTAACACTCATGGATTTATCTCAGAGATAAAAAGCTTGACTTATCAAGTAAAGTTAGTAAGTTAATCTTAACCTGAGACTTGCATCAATTGCCAGACTAGAACCAGAGGAAGGTAAATTCTTGAAAAATACTGGGAAGTCAAGGCAGATAGTTGGGAATAAACTGGACTATCTGACAGTGAGTCAGTGACTAGACCATGGGAATGTTGTTGTATGCATTTGAAATAGCTCAAAAGGACCCATGGGCAAGGACTTCTGTATAAGCATTGTGGTCATCTCAAAATTCAAGGTCACAAAGACACCAGTCAGATACAGTCTTCATCTAATAGAAACTCCAGAAATGGAGGCATTCATCAGCGGTAATGTGGTGGAAAGGAAGAAGAATTAAAATGTAGACCTTGGCTCACACCCCGAGTTAAGTTGTTTAGAGTACATGTTTCACGTGTTGATAAAAGCAATTAGAATGGGCTTTCAATACTGGTCAATGTGTGTATATCTGTCTGAAAGATAAATGAATTGATAGAAAAATGCGATCAACCAGCCGAACACCTTCGGAGGCATGTAAGTGCATTTGTCTCTCCTGGTCCAATGCATCCAAGCACATAAAGAACCCCAGGAGTTCAACAGTTAATTCCTTCTTGGAATATTAGAACTATTTCATTTTTCCACTAGATATATTGAAATACCATCAAACATTAGGATCGGATTTCCCAAGCACAGTAGTGAGAAGCAGAATTTGTTATTTAACTCTGTAAGAATATAAATAATTATACTTCCTAAATAACGTCAATCATGAGCATCCTGGAAAGAACTTCCTTGAATAGGAATCCTAAATTGCATTAAAATTCCTTCTGAAGTATTAAACATATAGGAGATACAAATAACTGGTGGAGGAAGATGAAATAAGATTGGCAGTACTTTCCTAAGAAAAATGGAAAAATATGCCTTCAAGTTCTCATAATTTCTTTCAGTCGCTAGTAGAATATAACACAAATACTTCTATATTTTCAATTCCATTGGATAACCATCTGTTCAGCAACATCATAAATGCTTCGACAAGCTCACGTATGGACATGGAATGCGGCACATAATAAACAGATAATTCGTTTTATTCCTATAAAAACTGAAAATACAATACCAACTTTTTGTCATGAGAAATTTTAGCTAGTATTGTCATTTTTTCAAATGCAGTATAACAATTTAACATACTACTTACTTCACCTCTGAGCTCAGCATAGTAAACAGCACCAAAACCACCTTCACCAATCTTATTAGCAATGCTGAAGTCATCAGTCGCCTTCGCAAGCTCTTCATACGAGAACTCAACAGACTTGTCAACACTAATGCCAGTAAGGCCTGGAGAAGTGCCATAACGAACACCAGAAGAATCCGTAGCTTTCATGAAGAGACATAAATAACCAGTTAAGTACTGAATATACACCGAATTGTTAGTTTTTTAAGTAAAATGCAGAAAATAAGCAAAAAACTTGCCAATGCTTTCTACTTTCTTCCAATGCAGATAAAATAGTGTCAAGCTTTCCTTGTATTGTCAGGAGACAAAACCAAAAATCCTAACAAAGAGAATCCTAAATCAATTGATTCTGAGAGGCTCCATTTTCAATTCCTCTTTTTGGTACAGGGAAGCCTTCTCCAGTAGCCATGATATGATATCATGGATCACAGCCAATTATTGTCAATTTTAAGAAAGACCAAGCGGAACAAACAAAGTCTCCAAAAGGAATTGCTCATAACATGAATAGATCCCGTGAAACTAGTTAAGTAGGACAAAACACTATTACAGCAGAGAGACTCATTTATTGTACACCACTTCCTTTGAAAAGTAAGCTTATACCAGAACAGTTGTGCAGATGGCAGATGAAACAAATTACGGCCCTTCAGTCCTTAAGGTTCGCCTAACTCCACTGCCCGCCTGGTATGACTTAAAATGATACGAGTTGAGTACAACAAAGTCAAAAGGGTAGACTTAAAAGAGACACAGAGTCAAAAACAAAAGATTTCCTCTGTGGAGCCCAGAAATCTCAAAATGGTTTCCTTCGAAAACTCCTCCAGAAAGTATAATGGATGGATCCATAATTTTCCAAAAAGAACTAAGATTCATTTACAACCTTTTTAACCTGACATTTAATCTAAGGGCAAGATATTTTATTAGTTCCAGATCTATCTGATTCAGAACAAGCAATTATCAGCCTTTCCACTTGAGCTTTCGGTTCCATTATGAGAGTTCAAAAGTGTCCAACCAGGTTTATCTTGTGTATGGATTACAATGTTTTATCACGGGATAAAGATCTTGTACTAACCAGGGGTTTGGTAAAGTCCGTAAAATCATAGTACATCCATGTATTACATGGGATCTATCACCTTGATCGGAAAAGGAGACTGTTCAATAATGCATCATAGTATATACAACTCCAATATCCTTATCGTGGTGAAAAGGAAATGTTGAACATCAATATAAGCGTGATATCTAGAGGAGCACGAAGGTAGAGAAGAAAAGAAGAGGGATCAACAAAGTACCATGACCAGCTTGCTGAGAGTGATCAGCAGATGTTGAGAGCAATCCAATCTTTTCTCTCTTTTTTCTGTGAAACCCAACATAAAAACAACCTGCACATAGCAGTAACCCAGCTACTCCAGAAACAGCTATACCAGCTATAGCTCCACTTGATAATCCTAATTACAGGGAAGACAATGTAAGCATAAGAATGGAAATTTCCATTGTCAAATTTGTTTCCTGTTCATAAGCGGAAAATTATGGAGGGTGATATTGAAACCAGCATGAGGAGAAGTCCAAATCACCTGTGCTGCAAAAAGAAGAAAATATATTGAAACTTAGAAGTTTAAGCGATTCAATAATGAAATATAAATTTGCTTAATTAAGTCATCAAATCAATTGTGTGTGTGTAAGATACCTTGTTCTCAAAGGGAGAAAACTTCCATTTTGATCTGCATATGAATTAGAGAAAATAGTTAGGGCAACACAAAGCAGTAAGGCACATGATAGCTACCCTTGAAATTCATCATTCTCTAAGCCCATGGTTGACTCATTTTTATCAATTTATAATTTAAACCATCTATAAAAACTTTCCAAGCATGCTCTGAGGTTGCCGCCTTTACATAAGGAAAATTAAAACCCCTCTGTACGATGGATCATTACTTGAAAACAATAAAAAATATGACATTACAATATGTCATCTCTCTGCTACATCATGGACATTCACTGGCATCAATACTAGATGTCAATGTAGCGCAAAACTATAAGTGAGCAAAGTACATTTAATATTCAAGCAACACGGATACTTCTATCTGTTCATGAATGTGGTCCTAAGTACACAAGCATAGATGCTCATTCACATGGAACACCCCACCAAGCCCCAATGCAAAAAAGAACACAATACACACACATATATGGAGAGACAGATATAGGATAATCAGAACTATATTAGAACATAAATAATTTTAATAAGACAAATAATTATGATATCATATGCATATACATGTACATTCTTAAGACTCCATAAACACAACATTATTACCCATGTACTATCAGAAAATTAGACTTTGATAAAAGCAAAAGATAATCCACTTAGCTCAAGAATTGTGTCATATCCTTGTCTAAGCTTTACATTATCCAGATCTAAGGTACATAAGAAATATTTGAGACTTATCCAAAGCAGAGTCAACAAATATATGTTAGTATTTCATGCAAACTCGAATGGAACTATTAGTTTAAAGCAGTCAGCACAATATCATCAGTGATACTATGAATATTATTCATTCCTTTTACTTCATTTAATACTTAGAGTTGTGAAAGTCTATTTATTGGCATCTTATCTTTTCCTAAGTTCAATTTATCACTCAAATAAACGCTAAAAAAAATTGATGACAAAAGCAACACTATTTTTAGTAGCAAGATTAGAAAAGATACGCATGATGCACATTCACTCTAAATCCTACTATTGATCCAAATGGAATATGAAAATTGACCACACAAGTGTCGAGAGCTTAGAAGACACGTCGGCAGAACACGAAGACAGTAGATTGCAAAACATTTATAATTTTCTATTGTACATGGAAAAAGATTTATAATCCCATAATCATCGACAACATCTAAAACCCTCTACCTCAGAAGATGAGGTCCAGGGATCCTAATGGACAATAGGATCCCAGGGAAGCCCTTGAGGAGCATGGCCTTGGGGGAATCTCTATAGACCGTGGCCCAAGGAAAGTACCTTACCACGCAGGGAGCAAGGCTAGACCTCTGATTTCCAGGCAGCCATACTTGAAAGAACATAATTCATAATAGGAAGAATGGAGGACTTGTGCTTGTTAAGACTTGGGATTTTTAGTTGTTATTCTGTTCCAATAATTCCTATTATGTAGGAGTGTTTGCTTTATCTTTTGACTCATTCCTTTACCACGTTATTAGTTAGAGTAAAACGTGGGCTGCACTTTTATTTTCTTCTGTTAACCTTTGTATAGCTATTTATAAGCAAAAGTTATTATCAATTCAATAACAAGTTCTTTCCAGATTGTTTGAGTTTGTTATTTGTTCTCAACATTCTGGTATCAGAGCCAGCATTGGGCTTGAAGAAACAAAGCAGCAGTCTTTGTGAAATTGTAGTAGAAAGAGAGATGACGACTGAAGGGTCTTTTGTGCAACCTGCTATTCCTCGCTTTGATGGTCATTATGATCATTGGAGCATGTTGATGGAAAACTTTTTAAGATCCAAAGAGTATTGGAGTCTTGTGGAAACTGGTTATGTTGAACCAGAGAGTGGAGCGGTATTGACGGAGGCGCAATATGAGAGGCTTGATGAAATGAAGTTAAAAGATATGAAAGTGATAAATTATTTGTTTCAAGCCATTGATTGAACTATTCTTGAAACCATCCTTCAAAAGAACACATCCAAACAGATATGGGATTCCATGAAGAAGAAGTACCAAGGAAATGAAAGGGTGAAACGATCCATACTTCAAGCTCTTCGCAAAGAGTTTGAAACTCTTGAGATGAAATCTGGTGAGGGTGTCTCTGACTATTTCTCAAGAGTGATGACTGTTGCCAATAAGATGAGGGTTCATGGTGAACAGATGCAAGATGTTACAATAGTAGAAAAGATACTTCGATCGTTGAGTGACAAATTCAATTATATTGTTTGCTCTATTGAAGAATCTAAGGATATTGATCGCCTATCAATTGATGAACTGCAAAGTTCCTTAATTGTTCATGAGCAGAAATTCCATAAGAACAAAGGGAGGAGCAGGCACTGAAAGTCACTTGTGAAGAAAGAACAGGAGGAAGAGGCCGCGGTCGTGGATCCATGCGAGGAAGAGGGAGAGGCAGAGGACGCCAAACTTTCAACAAAGCTGTTGTAGAATGCTACAAGTGTCACAAACTTGGACACTACCAATATGAGTGCCCAAGTTGGGAAAAGGAGGCTAATTATGCTGAACTTGAAGATGAAGAAGCGATGCTGTTAATGTCTTATGTTGAGGAGAAAGAAGCTAAAAAGGCGGTCGTTTGGTTCTTAGATTCAGGTTGTAGCAATCATATGTGTGGAGATAAAGCTATTTTCTGTGACTTTGATGAAAGCTTCAGGCAAACCGTGAAGTTGGGAAACGACTCCAAAATGACAGTGATGGGGAAGGGTAATGTAAAGCTAAAAGTGAATGGATTCAATCATGTAGTAACTGAGGTGTTTTTTGTGCCTGATTTGAAAAACAATTTACTGAGTATTGGGCAGCTGCAGGAGAAAGGTCTAGCATTTCTTATTGAGCACAACAAATGTAAGATCTATCATCCGGAGAAGGGCTTAATCATTCAAGCAGAGATGTCCTCCAATAGAATGTTTATCTTGTTAGCTGCATCACAACCAAAGAAATCTGTTTGTTTTTATACAACTGCACAAGATATATCACATCTCTGGCACTGCAGATATGGACATTTGAGTCACAAAGGCTTGAGGACTCTTCAACAAAAGAAGATGGTACATGGACTACCACAATTCGAAGCCAACACAGCAGTGTGCACTGATTGCATGATTGGAAAACAACATAGAGATGCAATTCCAAAGAAGAGCACTTGCAGAGCTACTCAAAAACTTCAACTCATTCATGCTGACATTTGTGGCCCCATCACACCTATCTCAAACAGCAAAAAGAGGTATTTAATTAGTTTCATTGATGATTATAGTCGAAAGGCATGGATTTACTTCTTGGTTGAAAAATCTGAAGCTTTAGTTATATTCAAACATTATAAAAGTTGTGTTGAGAAAGAATCGGGTTCCTACATTAAGTGCTTGCGACCCGATCGTGGGGGTGAGTTCACTTCACAAGAATTCAATGATTTTTGTAAAGAAAATGGCATCAAGAGGCAATTGACAGCGGCCTATACTCCGCAACAATATGGTTCGAAGTATGCCTTCGGAGAAGAAGATTCCAAAGACTTTTTGACCAGAAGCTGTGAAATGGGCACTGCATATTCTAAATCGAAGTCCTACTTTAGCAGTGAAGAACATTACTCCAGAGGAAGCATGGAGTGGAGTAAAGCCTTCGGTAGAATATTTTCGAGTGTTTGGTTGTATCTCACATGTCCATGTACCTGATGTTAAAAGAAGCAAGTTGGAAGACAAGAGTTTTACTTGCGTGTTGCTTGGAGTTAGTGAAGAGTCTAAAGCATATAGGCTCTACGATCCAATAGCCAAAAAGATTGTAGTTAGTAGGGATGTGATTTTTGAGGAGAACAAATTCTGGGATTGGGATAAGAGTCATGAGGAACATGTGGTAGCTGCATTGGATTGGGGAGATAATGAGGAAGACGTGGTGGTGAATGATAATGGTAGCAACAGGAGAGGATATTATTTCAAATGCAACGAATGAGGAGAGTTCATCTAGCTCAAATGAAGTGAGAGTTAGAAGGCCACCATATTGGATGAGAGATTATGACACAGGTGGGGGTTTATCCGAAGAGGAAAATGAGGCTAATCTTGCATTATTTACATCTGCAGATCCATTTTATTTTGAAGAGGCTGTCAAAAGTGCAAAGTGGAGAGCTGCCATGGATTCTGAAATAAATTCCATTGAAAAGAATAATAATTGGGTGCTAACTGATTTACCTGAAGGAGCAAAGAAGATCGGTGTTAAGTGGGTTTACAAAACAAAGCTTAATGAACTTGGAAAAGTAGACAAGTAAAAGGCTATGCACAACAACATGGAGTTGATTATACGGAGGTTTTTGCGCCTGTGGCAAGGATGGATACAGTTCGAATTATTATTGCACTTGCAGCTCAAAAAGGTTGGATAATTTACCAATTAGATGTGAAATCGGCCTTTCTTCATGGAGAATTGAGTGAAGAGGTATTTGTTGAGCAACCAAATGGCTATGAACAGAAAGTATATAAGCTGAAAAAAGCCTTGTACGGACTCAAACAAGCTCCACGAGCTTGGTTTAGTCGTATAGAAACACACTTTCTGAATGAAGGGTTTGAGAAGTGTCATAGTGAGCACACCTTGTTCGTCAAAGCAAGCATGGGAGGTAAAATTTTAATCGTTAGCTTGTATGTTGATGATCTTATTTTTACTGGGAATGATGAGTCAATGTTTGTTGAGTTTAAGAGTTCTATGATGCGTGAGTTTGATATGACTGATTTAGGAAAGATCAGGTATTTTCTTGGAGTTGAAGTGTTGCAAAATACTGATGGCATTTACATTAGCCAAAAGAAATATGTTTTAGATGTCTTGAAAAGGTTTGGGTGGAGGAGAGCAATTCTGTTCAAAGTTCAATTGTTCCAGGTTATAAGATCTTCAAAGATGAAGATGGAGTCAAAGTGGATGCAACGTTTTTCAAGCAATTGGTAGGAAGTCTCATGTATTTAACGACAACTCGACTTGATTTGATGTTTGTGGTTAGCCTAATTAGTAGATACATGGGGCAGCCAACTGAGCTTCACTTAAGGCTGCAAAAAGGGTGTTGAGGTACTTAAAAGGCACAACAAACCTTGGGATATTCTACCAGAAGGGAGGAAGTGAAAAGTTAGTTGCTTTTCCTGATAGTGACTATGCCGGTGACTTGGAAGATGTGAAAAGCACATCAGGATATGTTTTCTTATTGAGTTCTAGAGCTGTGTCTTGGTCTTCAAAAAAACAACCTATTGTCTCACTCTCCACAACTAAAGCTGAATTCATAGCTGCAGCATCTTGTGCATGTCAAGCTGTTTGGATGAGGAGAATCTTAGAGAAAATCAGTCATTCACAAGGAAGTTGTACTACTATACTTAGTGACAATAGTTCAACAATTAAACTATCAAAAGAATCCTGTGATGCATGGGCGGAGCAAGCATATAGATGTTCGTTTTCGTGATCTCACGAAGGAAGAAGTTGTGGAGCTGGTTTATTGTGGCACACAAGATCAGATTGCAGATGTGATGACTAAACCACTCAAGCTTGATTTGTTTCTAAAGATGAGAGAATTGATGGGTGTTCGTGAAGTGCCAGATAAGGGAGGGTGTTAAGACTTGAGATTTTTAGTTGTTATTTTGTTCCAATAATTCCTATTATGTAGGAGTGTTTGCTTTATCTTTTGACTCATTCCTTTACCACGTTATTAGTTAGAGTCAAACGTGGGCTGCACTTTTATTTTCTTCTGTTAACCTTTGTATGGCTATTTATAAGCCAAAGTTATTATCAATTCAATAACAAGTTCTTTCCAGATTGTTTGAGTTTGTTATTTGTTCTCAACAATGCTGCCATATGAAAATAATGCAGAGAGTAAGGTGTATTCAAAGGCAATGGTGCAAACTAGGGCTGGACAAAAGTCCGAACTGAATCGGACCGAACCGAACCAAGCAATTCTTCATAAGTTAAATACCCGAACGGGTATTCGAATTGAGAACCGATGGGTTTAGGTCGGTTCTTGGTTCTCGACCAAGAACCGAAAAATCGAATAAGACCCGAATCTAAATAATTTTTTTATTTTTTATATTGAATTAATTAAATTTTTTTAATTTTTCTAAACAAATTAACAAATTAATCCAGCCAAATTAATTTTTTGTAACTTTGTTAGCCCAACATTTGAGCCTTATTATTAAATCTTTTTAGTTGAACAATTTTTAGTTTATTTGTGTTTGTTAATTGTGTTTTTTCAATTATGCTTGTAGAGTTTCTTACTATGACAAGTCAAGCAATTGATGATTAAATTAAATAGTTGGTAAGTATTACCAATACTTAAAAAATATTTTATTTTGACAACTTTTAATTTATATTTCATTTTCTTTATCCATGCTGCTTGAAGCAAAAGAATTATTGATATGGATTATCGATGTTTTAATATTAGTATCTACTTTTTGATATTTGTATTGATTGAATTAATCTTATTTGACAGCTTATTATTTATGTGTTTTTTAAATTGAGCTACGTTAATTTGTAAAAGTTACGAATGAAGATGTCATTAGTTGTATTTATGTAGTGTTGTTGTAAATGTTAAAACATTTAATTATGGTACAGAACCGAACAGAATCGAATCGAACCGAACCCGAACGGTTCCATAATTATATTTGGACTTGACGATTCCGTTTATTAAATACCTGAAAATTTTGGGTTTGTTCGATTCTCTTCATAACCGAACCGAACCGATCCATGTCCAGCCCTAGGAAGACTAATGGCAGGCAAGTGCAAAATAACGCCAAGAGCAAGGTACGCCAGTCTTATGCCAAGACAATCTTATATACTCCATATCTTGCTTCTCGTGAGCAATATTTCTCGTCCTTGAGCACGACTGAAACATAAACCTAGGTCACGGTTGTTTTCCACAAACAATCTATAAAGCCCCAGGCCCCAGCTTCATCTTAGATTTACCAGCCTAAACTAGAAAATTAGTCGTCATAATTTTAGAACACATCAAGACAGTCTTAATCAAGGGCGCGCGAAAAATGAAGTTTTATCTTGAAAGGGATTTCATGGAAGCATGTCCACTCAAAAAAATCTTTTCACCTCCACACAAATCCTAATCATCTCGCCTCTCGGTCTCCTCTCTTCAGTTCATTCTTCTCGGCTTCTTCAAGGAATCAAGTTCAAGAGTCAAGACTTCAACAATCAACAACGTAAACGGTAAACCTCGACCTAACACCTTCTCCGACCCCCGTTCTTACTTTATAATCATTAATCAGTTGATTTGGTAGGTTTAGGTAATGAAATGGGTTACTACAGATAATCTATTGATTTGGTAGGTTAAGGTAATGAAATGGGTTATTTTTGAATAGTTGATGATTAAATCAAATAGTTGGTAAGTATTGCAAATACTTAAAAATATTTTATTTTTATAACTTTTAATTTATATTTCATTTTCTTTATGTAGGCAGACTGCTTAAAGCAAATTAATTGATATGGATCGCCGACATGTTAATATTAATATCTACTTTTTGGTATTTGTATGCATTGAATTAATGTTATTCGACAGCTAGTTATTTATATGTTTTTGAATTGTGCTACGTTAATTTGTAAAAATTACGAATTAAATGTCATTAGTTTTATTTATATAGTGTTGATTTAAATGTTAAAAAATTTAATTATAGTATGGAACCGAAAGGAATTGAATCTGAATGGTTCCATAATTATATTTGGATCCAACGGGTCCATTTATTAAATATCAGAAAATTTTGGAACCGAACCGAACCGACCTACGGACATCCCCATACAGGGGCGGAGCCACTGTAGGACCAGTGTGGGCACAGGCCCACACTGAACNTTAATCTTATTGGACAGCTAGTTATTTATATTTTTTTTCAATTGTGCTACGTTAATTTGTAAAAATTACGAATTAAATGTCATTAGTTTTATTTATATAGTGTTGATTTAAATGTTAAAAAATTTAATTATAGTATGGAACCGAAAGGAATTGAATCTGAATGGTTCCATAATTATATTTGGATCCAACGGGTCCATTTATTAAATATCAGAAAATTTTGGAACCGAACCGAACCGACCTACGGACATCCCCATATATGTTAGCAGAAAATTGTGAGGAGCTATAATTTTCTTCCCTCAAGCGATCAAGATCCACACGCAAATATCAGATCATCAGAGGCTGCTGCATCAGATAAAATGGTACTTGTACATTCTCGACTTTCATGATAACCAAATTCAAGAATAACTAGGTGAAAATACGGTCATATCGCTCAAAATAATAAAACATCCATCTATTAGATGCACAAATTACTACTAAAAATAAACTGAATTTGAGAGTTTGGAAAAAGTAACGCGCCTGAATTTTCCCAAGACACTTCCCCGAAGCACAATAAAAGAAGCCAATCGTAAAAAATAAAATTAAAAATAGAAATAAATAAATAAATCCTTGCTTTGAAGTTAATTTACAGCCCAAAATCTATATATATAAAAAAATGGTTTCCAGATAAATTTCGTCGCTGAAACCTACTATAACAGCAAGGAACTCACCTTGGCCAGGGATAAACACCAGCCCACTCCCGGCACTGAAATTCACTCCAGGATTATACCTCCTCACCAGATCAGAACTCAGATTATTTGCCGCCGCCGCCACTGATTCCAAGTTCTCCCCAGGCCTCAAAGGATACGTAACAAACAACCCATAATCCTTGGACACATCCTTATCCCCACAAGAACAATTCACCGTGACATTCAAAGTTGCGGTATCTGGAATTAAATTCGCCGGGTAATTAAACTGCTCCAGCGATTGTATGGTAGTCAAATTCGCATAGTAAGTGCCAGCAATTGTACCGTAAGTGTCCCCCGTATTCACATCGTAAGTAAAGACATGGCCCAGAAACTCGTTCTGTATACAGCCACAAGAAAAGGGGATGTTTATTCGTGTACCGGCTATAACTGTATCTTGATTGGGGATTTGTGGGTTGTAATTGAGGATATTTTGGATTGGAGTTCGTGTGACTAGGGAAATGAAAGTGAGATTCGAACCTTGCCACACGTAGTAGGAGCCAAACGCCAAGTCGCAGGTACTACCGCACCTTGAATAAGCAGGTGAAAAAAGAGAGATAATTATTCCGATCACACATAAGAAAAAACACAAGATCGATTCTTGTTTAGAGCTGAATATGAGGATCATCGTGTTGCAGGAATCATCTGATAAATGGTAAATAGTGAAGAAGTACGAAACTGATTTGTCTATGAAGGAACGATGCTTTGGTACCGTTGACTGTGCCGTTGAATCTTTGAATAACTTTCCTTTGGATTAAACAGACGACACACTAAGTTTCTTTTCAATTCCAATTTAGTCACTCTATTATAGTATTATGATCTGTTTGGTGACCTTTTTTTTTAAAAAAAAAAATATATATATATTGTTTGAATAGTAAATTTTTGGAGAATCTGTTGTTAAAAAGTAGGAAATTTTTTTGAATTTACGTGTAGAATATTTTATTGTGTGAATATATGATTAAAAATGAATATGTTATAAAAAATTGTTTTTAAAGAATGAGAGACAAACACGGGTTTAATAAGATGAAAGTGAAATTCGAAATTTTAAGACATATTTATGTTAAAAATGGAATGACGTACCTATTTCTCACACAATTGATTTCATGATTATTGAAATTTGATTTCAAACTTGAATTCGAAAAATGGGCAAAGTGATGAAATTGAAATCATTAGAAGATTTTATTGCATGATTTGGAACAAAATAAACCTTAAGGACTAGCTTGGAATTACATTGTAACTTTAAGGACCAAATGTGTTTGTAACCCTTTTTTATTAGTAAAATGAAGATTTGTTCTTCCCGTGAGGATGATGTATTTGGTGATGCAAGCATACTAATGATACGACTGTAGACAGACGTGTTTGACTAAGTTAAAAATTTTACTTATAATTTGGGTGTCGAAGAAGCAGGAAAGAAGAAGAATATGGGAGTTGAGTTTAGATTTTACCACAGATTCATCTGTGAACTCAAGAATGTGAAAGTTGGAATCCCTCAAATGACACAAAAGCATGAATATTTATAGGACAAGGAAATGCAAACGATACCTCTTGAATGCTTGACACGAAAAAATATCACATAATCGTCGTCACAAGCAGGGGTAGACCCAGAAATTTTTTTCAGTGTGGGCGGTATTAAAAGTAAAAAAAATAATAATTATAACACAAAATTATACTAAAATGAAATAATTTACAATGATTCTTTACGAGTTTTCATACATTGATATCTTTATACAATCGTTTCATTATCAATATTTAAGAATCGTGATGTGACATCACATCATCGATGTTATACCATAAATAGCATTACTCGTAGAAATAAGGCTTAATTTCTCAATTAATTTCTTCAATTTCAAACTTTTAAGATGGGGAAAGCCTCTTTGCTCGAAAAAAGGGGCGCCTGGGTCAAACCCGGGCGCCCCTTTTCGGGCAAAATAGCACAGCCCCTTTTAAGATAGTAAATTAGAGCATTTTACGGCTTGAGAAGTATCTATTTGTTAA
>CAIGRH010188600.1:0-11253 GCA_903798295.1 Fraxinus nigra
AACCAAACAAAAAACCTACAAAATTCTTCCCCCATTTCTCTCTCTCTCAAACCCCCCTTGTATCGACGTGCCCAACCTAACCCAAAATCAACGGTTTCTTCCATTTTCAATTCGGACCTCTACTCCTCCATCAAAGATTCGAACAATACCCACCGAGAATTGAATTTTGGAATGCTCAAATCTGGTTTAGCTCTAGTATCAGAAGAAACTTGTCAAAAAGGGAAAAAATGAAATGTAGAAATAAATCGTAAGGTATGCATCGTGTGTACTGTCTAAATTATCAAAATCTTTCAAATTTGGTGTTCATGTATTATCTATGAAGGCAGAAAAATACCCTCTCATATGAGTAGAAACCGATGATTATCGAGATCTTCATCTAAAAGTTTCTCATTTGAATTTTCATGCTCTTTCATGAACTTCAGATCTTTAGAGTTGAAGCTGAAATGTTTCTTTAAATTATTGTCTTCATGTTCATCATCCACGAATGTCNTAAGGTATGCATCGTGTGTACTGTCTAAATTATCAAAATCTTTCAAATTTGGTGTTCATGTATTATCTATGAAGGCAGAAAAATACCCTCTCATATGAGTAGAAACCGATGATTATCGAGATCTTCATCTAAAAGTTTCTCATTTGAATTTTCATGCTCTTTCATGAACTTCAGATCTTTAGAGTTGAAGCTGAAATGTTTCTTTAAATTATTGTCTTCATGTTCATCATCCACGAATGTCCCATTATTCTTCTTATCCTCAATCTTCGAATTTATTCTAAGGCCTTCGTGTTCTCGAGTAAGAAAATTCAAGGTTTCATCCTGCTCTGAAAGACAATATTTGAGTTGGGAATTTTCATCTCTGGCAATGCCTGCAGTTGTTTTTGCAGCATTGCTTCATTAATAGCATGCTTAAGTATATCCCTCTATTTATTAGTTTTGTTCTGTGCTGCTTGTGCCATATCCTTGGCTACCTTGAGGGACTTCGCAAGTCTAGCACTCTCAACAATTGCTTCCTCTTAAGCTCTTTTTATACAACCGACAAACCCCATTTCCTTCTTTGAGAAGTTGATTTTGGATTGGGTTGGGCATGGACGATATGAGAGGGGTTTGAGAGATGGGTAGAAATTGGGGATGAATTATGTAGGTGTTTTATTTATAATTTGGTGGGATGTGGTTGAGGGGGGTGAGAGTGGGGTCGAAGATAAGTTACGAAGATTTGAGAATATGGGTGGTAAAAAATTTTGGTGTGATTTGTAAAAAAAATTAAAAAGTTTAGGATCACAACTGTAATTATTCCTTTTTAATTTTTGCTTTTTTAACGGTTAAACCAACGGATTTTGATGGTAGGGGGTTTTTCGTACAAAAGGTTTCAAAAATGGGGTTTTTTTGCAATTTCCAAGAGGTTAGTTTGTCTCTCACGTTAAGAAAATGTCCCTCACTAGGAATGCAATCTCGAATATTTCATCTAGGTTGAAAGTAACACAACTCTGGCAAGCTAAGCTACAAATAGTGTTCCACTGAGTTTGTCCCCTTTTTATTTTGGGATGCCCCATAAAAAATGTCACTGTTCCACAAAGAAGACGTTCATTTTTTGGATATAAACCTTTAGTAATTATAGCCACAGAACTAAAATGGGAAAAACTGTCTATTATGAGTCGTCTATGTGCTTTAACTATTGCTATCTCTTTCACCTATGCCTCCCACCAATGTGTTGCCTGCAATGCATGGTCGTAGAGAGGAGACCTGTGGAAAAGCGTTTGAAAGTCTAATTGGTGAATTTAGACGGGAAGTTATAACATTTAATGGAGATTCCCTCCAACATAGTGAACATTGAACGAGAGAAGTCTGTTGTTTTACTCCTGTAGGGCACCTAAACACAATGGCAGCCAGATACATCCATACTTCTTTTTTTCTTTTTATGGGTTGGGGGAATGGGGGCACATGGGGAGTGTTCAGTTGATTGTCCCAGATACTGCATGAACCTGAATTAATTTACAAGAAAAAAGCTTGATTCTGTATATCAATGGTTAAATCCTTAAAAAAGTTATCGAGTTTGCGCTCTACATAAGATCCAGATTCAAATAAATAGGTGATTCAAGGAATCCAAACAAATAGTAATTTTAGATTTATTCTCATATACTTGATATCCACTAATATCTATTGGATATAATTCTTAAACTTCTACGTGGCTTAGCAAAATCTTAAATGACCTTGAATATTTGATGTAGAATGCCTCAGAAGAAAAAGCCACGTTTAGCATGACCAATTTATAGTGTGCTTGTATGTAGATGTCTTCCTCGTAAATGCTCATTTAAACTAATGGTTCATTTTTTTAATATCCTCCTTCTTTGCTTGTATGCATAATTTCATTTCAGGACCACAGGTTTTTGATTCAGTATATACCATTGTTATATGTTTTTATAATTCTTCTGGTGACAGGAGACCCTCCACTATGGAGGAAATTCTTACAATTGAGATTAAGCCCGGGTGGAAGAAGGGAACAAAAATAACTTTTCCAGAGAAAGGAAATGAAATGCGAGGTTTTATACCTTCAGACCTAGTTTTCATCATTGATGAGAAGCCTCACAGCATTTTCAAGAGGGACGGGAATGATCTAATTGTCACCCAGAAAATCTCTCTGGTAGAAGCTCTGACAGGATATACAGCACAAGTGACTACGCTTGATGGACGCAATCTATCAATAACTATCAACTCCATCGTTAGCCCCACCTATGAAGAAGCCGTCAAAGGGGAAGGGATGCCCATCCCAAAGGAGCCCGGCAAAAAGGGTAATTTACGAATCAAGTTCAACATTAAGTTCCCTAGCAGGCTTACATCAGAGCAGAAAACTGGCATTAAGCGATTGTTAACATCTTCATGAAGACTACTCTTTGCAATACTCATGTAAGCTTGGATTTGTTTTCTGGCTTTTGTCTTGTTATGGGATAGAAATTGCATGGGGGATGATCCAGGTTTTGGCATTATTTTAAATGTTAATTATTTTACATCTCTCTCTCTCTCGAAAACGCTGGGAATCCTTTTCTTATCGAGTCTGCTTGTGTGAAATTTTATTGCTTGACAATCATGAGACGATTGACACCTTAAAACTTCGAGTTCTACTTGAATTTATTCTTTTGTGAACAATGAAAAGAGGGATTTCTTGGTTTATTACAGAGGCAAAAATCATAGTGATCTTGTGAAATAGTTGTCATGTAATTATCAGATGAAAAATATCTGAAAATGCCTTCTTCTCTTTCACCTTGGATGTGTTAGTTTCACTAACGAGATGTAAACAGGGTGACTCATAAGAGGGATTAATATTGCAAGTAAAAATATATGAGTGACCCAATTGAAATTTTCATGAAAGTTCGTTTAAGCCAGCTCATCAAAAGAAAGTTTGGGTAAATTCGTCAAAGTTCCAAACCTTTCATAAGTGTGGTGGTCATGTCTCCAACCTTCTATTTTGGCACATATATCCTCAATCTTTTACCATTATATGTGCAATATTCCACCCTATGATATCTATTTAGTCATTAAATGACATGAACATGATGCGTGAAAGGGTAAAATTGTCTTCATCCCCTAAGGCTAGCAAGAGAGGGCTAGCCGAGGAAGAAGAGGGGGAGATTCACGAGGTTTTCTAGTTTTTCACGTGAAAGAGCGGTCAAAAAGATTTATTTGCAGTTCTGGACATTCACAGTTCCGAGTTAAAGAAAACAGAACTAGGATCAAATAAGAAAAAATAAAGAAGGATAGAACAAGATCTTCATTCATTCTCTCTCCCTCTCTCCATCGCATCCTTGTCAACTTTTCAATAATTAATATACTTCATTCATAGAGCATTTTAAAACGAATGACAAATATTATATCAAATTTTTGTATTTGTTTTTTAGCTTATTTAATAATATGATGGGTAAATCAGTCTTTCTATATTTTTCTAACAAAATTTTTGGACGAAAATCGTTCAAGAAAAATTTATGCTAACTAATAGAGGATTGATGACAAGATGTGCTAAAAAAATTACAAACATAAATGTGACATTACAATGAACAAAGATGGAAAATATTTAACAAGAAAAAATAACGATATAAAACTAATATTTTTAAAATAATTTTACCATTTTAATCCGACATCAAAGATGCACGAACATTTAACGTCATGATCAAATGGTAAACGCACAAATGTGTAAGATTAGGAACCATAGAGAAATTTACCCAAGAAGTTAGTTTGAGGGCCCCTTTTCTTTTTTTTTTTTTTAATTTTTTTGTCCTTGGTCCTTTTCAGAAGAGTTTTCCAAATGGGTTTCAATTCCTCTTCAAAACGACGACGTTTAGTCGTATCTGCTTTCTAATCTCGAGTTAACATGCACACTCATTTACACCGTCTTCCGCAATTACAATTCATACGATTCTTTGAATCTCCGTATGTAAATTGTTAATAATTACGCAATAAATTTTAGATCTCATAATTTTGTACACAGAAATGGCTTCAATTCCTTCAAATCCTCGAACGGTAGAGGAGATCTTCAAAGATTACAGCGCTCGTCGTGCCGGAATAGTTCGTGCTTTAACTGATGGTACCCCTTATATTCTATATTTTTTCGCACTCACAAATCTGTATTGCTTACATAATACATACGCTCACAAAAATATGTGTCCCCACAGGCAATTAATTTATTTATATATATCTGAGTGTGGGATGGTGTTTTTACAGATGTGGATGAATTTTATGGGCTATGCGATCCTGGTAACTTTTTTTTTTTCAGTTTTGTCATTTTAAATTGTTCGTCACATCAAACTTTTGAGTTTCTGATTTGGACTAATTGCGTAATGGATATAGAAAACTAGTAATTTCATCACTTAGACAAAACCAGTAATTTAATTTTTATGTTAATATTTATTTTTTTAAACGATGAATGGTTAGTTTAAAGGTCGAATTAGCTGCTTTTTGGTTCCTGAGAAATGTGAAAGAAGCCAGTTGGTAGTCGTTGCCTTTCCCAATTATTCAAATCGGTTTTTTTTTTTTTTTGAGGGAAAAAAATTGTTCTGAAATTTAATTTAAGTCAAAACTATTTGAAAATTTAACAACCTTTTTATTCTTTCTTTCTTTCTTTCTTTCTCTTTACTCCGATCCGTATGTTTTGATACAATTGGTTTTAAATGAAAGGTACCATTATACTTGTTATTTTAATTCTTGAATGAAGGTAAAGAACTTGGGTTTCTGTTTCTTTCCTTCAATTTTACGCAGCAAAGCTAATTTCATGACGCTAATTCGTTGGAATTGAGATATAAATGTCAGATTTAAGTTATTGGCTTCTGTAATATATTTCTTTTGGTACACAAATAGATAAAGCTAAAATATCCTAGATAGCTGTAGTTAGCATACATCCCTTCTGTGAGTTCAGTATTTCGTGATCTGTAATTGTTAATTTAATTTGTCTATTTCACTTCCTTTTTTGGGGGGAATTTACTGATTTTATAGAAAAGGAGAATTTGTGTCTATATGGACATCCAAATGAAACTTGGGAAGTCAATCTACCAGCTGAGGAAGTTCCGCCCGAGCTTCCTGAACCGGCACTTGGGATCAATTTTGCAAGGGATGGCATGGATCGTAGAGATTGGCTTTCTCTAATTGCTGTGCACAGTGACTGTTGGTTGCTCTCTGTGTCTTTCTATCTTGGTGCTCGGCTCAACCGAAATGAAAGGTACTTTACATTTTTATGATATTTATTCACGTGCCATTGTTCGCTGATATGTGGATGATGATTTTAGCTCATATTTGTTTATGCTGTTTTAACTGCTTGAGAATTTTTGTCCTAGTTGTTTTAAACTGAGTAGGATAGGCATTGATTGATTAGGTTCAACGACTTTTGGAACCGACACTGATATAAAATGGAACCATTCAAATGGGTTTGGTTAGGTCAAGAAAAAAATCTTTATCCTTGGAAATGCACAAGGTTTCAAATTTGTCAAAAGTTTTACAACTCTGATTTATGTAACACCAAAATTCATCTCACATTGAAAGTCACTTAATATCATCGGTGAATGATTGTTGGAGCTTTATCTACATAATGATTATATTCAACTATATCCTCTATTTTGCTGTCTTTAGTTTCTCGGACTCTCAAGTCTCATCAATTAAAGTTTTCATATCCTAAGAGAAGACGGTCAGTACCTGTGCCTATAAATTGTTGGCTCATGCTTCAGTCATATATTCTGGCTGAAATGTTGTATAATTATACCAACAATTGGTGGATGAAATTCAACTTCATGTTAAGCAGGTTTTACCTATTTTTAACTTTTACGGGCTTGTTTGGTAAAGCTTTTGTTTGTAAAAGGGTGTGCAAACTTCTTCTTTAACCACATATTTCATTGGATCCACAAGGTTTTTCCACTTTTTCACCACACATTTCATGGGACCCATTAGCTTTAACGTTTAGCAACATCACACAGCCTCTAAATTTGTTGCTAGCTTTTGTGTTAGATAATGCAACCTGAAACTCTCCCTTGTTCTGATTATGTTGCCAGATGTCTGAACTTCATTGTATGAGAAAACTGAGTAAATGAAAGCTGAAAACGTGCAACGTTTTGGGTTATATTCAGCTTTGACCGATTGAATTTTGTATTTTGAGATCTTACGTACTCCTTTTGTGAACAAGTCAAAGGTAGACATACCACTGATTTGGAAAGGTGCACGCAAGTCTTCATTCTCAATATGATGTTATGAATCTTGAAAGTAGTAATATTGCCTCGAATTCTCCTTCCTTTGGAGATTTTCTATTCTTTGACTGGAAACCAAAAGCTTACGATTTAGTTTGTGGCAGAAAATATTGTTGCCAATGTAACTTTGATCAATATGACAAGCATAAAAAATGATCTGGTCCATGAAATTGATGTCTTTTTTCTTTGAGTCAAACCCATTTGCTGTAGAATAGTATTTGTATGCTGTGAAACTGTCTTGACTGCTCGTAAAACTTCAGAAAGTTGAAGAATTGAAATAATTTAAATGAATTAGAACAATAGGATAGCATTGCCTTTCACCTGTTTGCCGAGGCACATATAGTTAGTTGATTGCACCAGAAATTATCCGTAGTTGCCATTTAATTCCAGTCAAGACATCAAGCATCGGTACTGAGCAGGAATAGAATTTTATTGAAGCATTTACAGGGATTGAATTTTGAACACCTGACGCCAGGTATTGGGGGGCATGGAGGTGGATTTTGATTGGATTTAGGTATCCTCATATGTGAATTAATGTCTAGTATAGTCAAAACTTTGTAAAGGATTTTTATTTCCTCTCTTTTGAGGGATATGTGTGGGATTGGAACCGAACAAGGTACATTTCATTTTGAAAGGTGCAGCCTTCACAGTGTACCAATGGTTTTTACTGTACTTACAGGAAGCGACTGTTCAGCTTGGTGAATGATCTGCCTACAGTCTTTGAAGTTGTGACTGAAAGGAAGCCGGTGAGAGACAAACCCAATGCAGACAGCGGAAATAAATCCCGTGGCAGTACAAAGGTAGGATAGACACAAATTATAAGCAGTGTTACTATTAAATCAATCCTTCTAGGATTTTTATCTCCTTCCTTCCCTGAGAAGAAAGGTAGTGAAAGTAATATTAGTGTAATTAGGATGTGTGGGCAATGATATTTGCCGTTGGCAACATCAGATATTGAACCAGGGCAGGAATATGACCGGAGGGTTGATTTCTACCCCCCCACCCCCAACCCCAACCCCAACCCCAAAGCTTCTTTGAACTGGCAACTAACAATAGTAGTTCCCTTGCCTTTCTCTTTTTATACCTTTGATTGCCCTTGTATCTTACATTTGTTGAGCTTTACGCGTGTGTCCTTATTTGCAGCGATATAGTGATGGTCAGGCGAAAAGCAATCCAAAACTGGCAGAAGAGAGTTACGAGGAGGATGAAGACGAACACAGTGAAACCCTATGCGGAAGCTGTGGGGGAAAGTATAGTGCAGATGAGTTCTGGATTGGCTGTGACATCTGTGAGCGGTGGTACCACGGGAAGTGTGTGAAGATAACTCCTGCTAAGGCTGAGAACATAAAGCAATACAAATGCCCGACTTGCATGAAGCGAGGAAGACAGTAGTGGTTACTAAATCGTCCGAGGACTAACTGTATCAATTTGGTGGCCGACCAAGTAGATAGCAACATTTATAATGTTTGTAGTGAATATCTCCTGTTTGTTTATAAAAGATGATGGCAAAGGGAATGAGGTTTGGTTTCTTCTCTAGTCAGTGCTCTCCTAAAACATTACGGGGCTGATACATAGGCATATTTTTTCCTTTTTTGTGCTACATTCTATAAGGATTTGTAATCTACAAAATCTAAAATCACGTTCGACCGTTTCAATTTTCTGATTTTGCACAAGTTGATGTCTGTTATACACAAGTTTCGATTGATCAATCTCGTTCATACCTAACAAGGCTATGGCCATTCTAGGATCGATGACTATTTTTCCAACCATTAACTAAAATTCTCTTGAACAAGATCTTTCAAACAATGTTCTCCAATATTATCTCATCCAATTGTAGTGTGCACTTCTCTGCAATTCACAGACAAACCAGTTCCCGCTTCCACATTCTGAACACTTCTTGAGAATCCCCAAGTAAAGAAAATATGCATGCAAGTACAAGTCATAAGATAAGCAGGGGGTTGAGCAAATCTACCCTTTCTTAAACGAGACGCTTTTGGGTTTACTATTCATTTTCGATTTTTCCTCACATATCACTGTTCCATATGGGACAAAAAAAATCTACAAAAAGGGGAAGCCATAGCTATTGACCGAGGGAAAGGATATCCGAGCACGACTCATCCGCGCCTTCTTCTCTTCGCGTTGCGCTTCTTCTTCGGGGTTCTTCTTCTTCTCTCTGCGCGCCTCTACCGGAACCCAAGCATTAACCTCAGCCTGTGCCAGACACACGACCCTTTGGCTCGACCTTAGTTTGAATAGCAGAGAAAAGGCAGTGAACCTTATTTGCTAATCAGCGTAGTACGATCATTCAGAACCTCAAAAAACAGAGGTAAGTTCGTACTCTCAATCGTGTACGTACACATGTATCTAGAAATTATTATTATAATTATACTGTTTGTAAAGAAGCCCCCGTTCGACATGGTATCTGTTTTGCTGGTTCAAGAAAGTTGGAGTTTGATTGCAGAGTTGATTTTAGCTGTGTATTTTACTGATCACAAATCTGTTTAGTTGGCTCTAATTTCGCTGGATAGGGTTCTGTGGCGTGAGTAATTATGTTTTACCCGTATTCGTTCCCTCCAATCTAGGGCTAAAGTTCGACTGGATTCATTTTAATTTTGATTTGGGATTTCCTTATGAGATTTTATTCATGGTTTAAAAAGGCGCTAATGAGGCACTCCTCTCATAGTGAGGCGTGTCCTTGAGGAAGTAATTTTGTGGCAAAATTTATGAGGCAGGCGCCTTTAATTGTGAGGATCATGCCTCGCCTCATAGAGTATGAGGCGTTCGCCCGTTCTTAAAAATATGAGGCAGACCAATCAGCAGAGTAGAGGGCTGAGATTCCCATTACAAGCCTAACTCATGCAATTAAAATTAGAAAAGGAAAACCAATTGTTATTGAAATTTGAAAAGGAAAACAAATCAGCCCTTTACCCGTAATCTCCCTCTTGAGCATTGCTGGGAGTCAGACCTAAATTCGTCCGCCATCCGTTTGTTCGTCTGCTTCACTGATTCAGATTTCAGATTTCTGCTCTTTGATTCGAGTGTACCTGGTAAACTTCTGCTTTTGTTTCATCTGTTTTGTATTTAGAAAAAAAGGCGCATGTAGCCCTGTACTTTGGTTTATTGGTTTTGTGATCTGACGAAATACTTCTATGCAAGGTCGTCTCTTTCGTCTCTTTCACGTTACTGTGCGATATTGCATCAGTTGTTATAGACCTTAAAATCTGAATTTAATTGAACTTTTGTCCGGCTTTCGGTACATTGAATATTCAACAAATCTTGGGATAAACACTCCAGGATGATTAGAAGTTAGTTTTACTTTTTTTTGCTCATGTACGTGCAAAAAATCATTTTATAGGTTCCATGATGACTTTCTTTTTGGAATTTGTTTCTGGAATTCATTGTGAGAGTACTTGTATACCAATAATTGTATTTACTCCCTAAATTTAGGTATTTTTGCAGTGTTTCTTGCGGGAATGGCATGAAATTCTATTTTGACTTCCTAAGTGATTCTCCTCTCTCCATGGAATTACGTGATCATAAATAGATCAAGGTTTCTGTTGTTTGAGGGTTGAAGTAGTTCCATTTCTCCCTTCTGTATTTTATATGCCTATTGCTGGTAGATAATTACTAGAAATCAAGTTTGTCAACATGCTTCTGTAAATTTGGTGAGGTATGTCTATCTTCTTTTAATCTGAAAAGGGACATTTGTGTATGCATATATGATGTGTTAAACTGTTAATTAAATTTGTCAAGTAGTCATCTCATTACTTAATTTTTGTATTGTTGTATTATGTTATAATTCTTTTACTGAGATATTTTGTTTTTAGTGAGGCTTACGCTTCAATCCGCCTCGAGGTTTACGCCTCACCTCATAAAGAAAAACTGCCTTAATACTTAGTTTCGCCTTTTTAAACCTTGATTTTATTGCAAACCCAATATCTCACTAGCAAGCATTACTTTGAAAACTTTAAGAAAGTCTTCACATTATTTTCTAAAGTTAATAGTTGGAACCTTCAGCCTTTGAAATTCACGATTGTTTAATTGGATAGTGAAAGTCATGGGACATATATTTTTTAAAGTAAATAGCAGTGAATGATTTTGCCTTTTGTGTTCTTCGAGACGAAAGGGGTGGGCACTGGGCAGCTGGTTAACTTCTTGGATTACAAGTTTAATATTGATAAGATTTATCACCAATATCCATTTGTACATAAAATAAGCTTATGAATGCTAACTGGATTTGATTAGATAAATTAACGTTGGGAGTTGAAATCTTTATTCTGAAGTACTGGAACGAAGTGGTTGGAAACCTATTCAAACTTTTTATCTTGTTAGTTGAAGCACTCGTGTTTCTTTAAGCCAATGTACTGAAAAATGTAATTTGTTGCACTTCTTTTTAATTTTCAAATTTTTATGCTTCGTAGCGCATAGCGGGTGGTTATAATTTGTTTAAACTCATGTAAGTTTTTAACCACTGTAATGTTCCTCTAAGATATGTGAGCAGTGACTTTGGTAACCACCCTTATCACACCTTATGGGTTCGAT
>CAIGRH010188603.1:0-11681 GCA_903798295.1 Fraxinus nigra
AATTCACCTATAAATAAAAAACTTACATGTACTAAAATATTTACTTATGAGTTATAAAAATCCCTTATAGGCTTATAACTTATAGGTGCAGACTTAAAACGAATTGCTGAGACTAATATTGGGATCATAAGTCAGTGCTGTTTGTACCCAAATCTTGGCAAGTCAAGTTCACAGTTTTTGGCAAATTTGGCTCTCAAGATCAATGCCAAGGTTGGTGGATGCACTGTTGCATTGTATAATTCACTACCTTCTCAACTCCCAAGGCTCTTCAGGCAGGATGATCCGGTGATATTTATGGGGGCTGATGTAACGCATCCTCATCCGTTAGATGATTTTAGTCCTTCTGTTGCTGCTGTGGTAGGTAGCGTGAATTGGCCGGCTGCAAACAAGTATGTTTCTAGAATGCGATCCCAAACACATCGACAAGAGATCATCCAAGATCTTAGAGCAATGGTTGGGGAAATTCTGGATGACTTTTACGAGGAACTCTCTCAACTCCCAAAGAGAATCATCTTTTTCCGAGATGGAGTTAGTGAAACACAGTTCTACAAAGTACTTCAGGAGGAACTGCAAGAAATTCATCGAGCGTGTTCAAGATTTCCAGGTTACAAACCTCCTATCACTTATGCAGTAGTTCAGAAAAGGCATCACACAAGGTTGTTTCCATATGAACCAGAACCACCTTCACCCTGGAACGATGAAAATATTCCTCCAGGAACTGTTGTAGATACAGTGATCACTCATCCAAGAGAGTTCGACTTCTACCTATGTAGCCATTGGGGTGTAAAAGGAACCAGCAGGCCTATCCACTATCATGTTTTGTGGGATGAAAACCATTTCACTTCTGATGAACTCCAAAAGTTGGTATACAATCTTTGTTACACATTTGTGAGATGCACCAAGCCTATTTCATTGGTGCCTCCAGCTTATTATGCTCATCTTGCAGCGTATAGAGGCAGATTATACCTCGACCGTTCAGATTCAAGTGTCCTCAAAAAGTCTCCGATTTCGCGTGCTCTCCCGCCAAAGGCAATGCCCCTCCCTAAACTTACTGAGAACATTAGGAAGCTAATGTTTTACTGCTGATATTGTATATTTCAGTTCTATAATCTAACGATGTCTTGAATTTAAACAACTGTCATATGTTAAGATTAGTGTATTTTAACTAGTTTCATGACATGATCTCAAAGGCTTATCCAAGATCAATTATCATTAATTCTGTTCAGTACGTAATATTTGGTGGGATTGAACTTTAAAGTAGATGAGATTTGACGTTAATCTTTTTCCCTTAGTATATCGTTTTACGCATTTGTAGTGTATGCATAGATGGTAAGGGACTACCACAAAAAAGTGTGAAATTCTAAACTTTTAGGTTCTAACTTCTGATATCATATTGAATTGTGTCGTCAATAAGTTTAAATTGTTAAAAATGCAAGACGATCTGCATGCAACTGGTTTAATTAGTCAATTGACTTGGTGCAGAAAAATGTGAATGAAACTACCATTCTTGAGTTGACATTAATGGAGTTTTGGTCATAAAACATAATGGAAAAGCCATTAGCAAAAATAAGTGATTTCAGAATCAAATCAATGGTTACGTAAAGGAATTAGCAAAGAAGAGGTCAGAAATGCATAGGGTGTGGGATTTTCGTACTGTTTAAAACATGAACGGTCAAATTCAGAATTGAAGAATAAGCAGAAAGCAGAATCTAGGGGCAATATTGGAATATACAAAATAAGTAGAAGCAGGACAAAAAAAAGTCTGACAAAAAACTGCGTATACATCAATACTATGATATATTGAGTGTGTTTGAATTTGAGCTACATTATTTTTGAATCATTTTGAAAGAACGTATTCTGAAATAGTAGATTAATAGAAAATGTGTGATTAAAAAAAAAAATTTATTGATATGATGAAAAATATTATTTTATTGAAGAATGAAAATGAAAATTTTAATATGTACTAAACATGTAAAGATAAAACATGTAAGGACAATGAGGGAACATATCAATACCCTTCGATCAATCACCCTTGTAAATTTGGGAGGCTACGTTTAGGGTGTGTTTGAGTCACATTATTTTAAAAGAATGTATTCTGAAATAGTAGATTGATGGAGAATGTGTAGTTAAAAAAGAAGGAAAAGTTATTGATGTGATGGAAAATATTATTTTATTGAAGAATGTGCGGTTGAAAATGAGTAGAAGAATGAAAATGAAAATTTTAATATGGATCAAACATGGTCTAAATAAAAGTTACAACCCTCATTTTATTGGGGTTGAGACTGGCTACATTCAACGTAGGTAGAGTTATTATAGCAAAAGATACTGAATATTTGAGTAAAAGAAATTGAATATTANAAAATTTGTGCAATTTATACGAATTATAAATTAAGAGTGTGTTTGAGCCACATTATTTTGAAAGAATGTATTTTGGAATAGTAGATTGATGGAGAATGTGTAGTTAAAAAAGAAGGAAAAGTTATTGATGTGATGGAAAATATTATTTTATTGAAGAATGCGTGATTGAAAATGAGTAGAAGAATAAGAATGAAAATTTTAATATATACCAAACATGACCTTAGTATTACTATTAACCGTGTCTATGAAGTGACCTAGTTAAGAATATGGGCTTTCAAGAATTTTTAAACAAAAAAGAGAGTAAATTACGACGACTCTAGTTGTATCTCACGTTACTAACTTAGAACTTGACTTAAGAACTTAGGGTGAAAAATCCCAATGGTCACTATACTTTCTTTGTTGTTTTCCAATCATCTGAGTAGTTTTGAAATTACGATCGTGTGTTCAACGAAATTATTTTTCTCGTTCTCATTCTTCTACTCATTTTCAACCACACAATTTTTAATAAAATAATATTTTTCCATCACATCAATAATTTTTCCTTCTTTTTCAACAACATATTCTCCATCATGTTTGGCCTCCGTTATTCTTCATTAAATTATAATTCATTTTTTTCTCTATTCTTCTCAACCAAATATTTTTCAATAAATTAATATAACTCNAATGGTCACTATACTTTCTTTGTTGTTTTCCAATCATCTGAGTAGTTTTGAAATTACGATCGTGTGTTCAACGAAATTATTTTTCTCGTTCTCATTCTTCTACTCATTTTCAACCACACAATTTTTAATAAAATAATATTTTTCCATCACATCAATAATTTTTCCTTCTTTTTCAACAACATATTCTCCATCATGTTTGGCCTCCGTTATTCTTCATTAAATTATAATTCATTTTTTTCTCTATTCTTCTCAACCAAATATTTTTCAATAAATTAATATAACTCGTCGAGCAAAAAAAAAAAATCTTCTATTTTAATAGTACATTTTTCAAAAAATTACTGGTTATTGTGATAATCAGTTAATCACTTAAGTAATTAAATAGAAGGGCCTGCAAGAAAAGGCGATGGCAGAATGATATATCCCAGGCCCAGCAGCAGGGTACAGTCTATATCCCAGTTGCTTTGCTGGGTTGGGGGAAAGGTTGCTGCATGGTACAGCCATGGGAGTGGCCAAAACTGAGAAAAAGCCAGCACAGATGCACTGTACAGAGAGAAAGTTAGTGGAAGGAAATGACAGAAAAAAAAGCCAAAAAAAAAAAAAAGGGATGCCCTATGAATCGTGACTTCATGACTTCCTCTTTTGTCTCTTCCATTCCACTACTGATTTTCTTTCCCCATTGTCTACTGCCTGTACACACACATGTGTGTGTATTTGTCTCTTTATTGCCTATTTTCCTGTGCAGAAGTACTTATGCACACTGCACAGCCATCGGAACAGACCCCACAGACTAAAAGAGTTGGCAGAGGAGCAGAAAATTCTGGGCTGCCCTTTACCCGTAAAGTAACTTTTATCCAAGAAAATCTGTTCAATTAAAAGATGAAATTAAAATTTAAGTTAAAATTAATAATTAATTTCAATTAAATATGATTCACAATTTTTGAATTGTACATTATATCATATTTAATAAAAAAAAATGTTAAAAATCTGAATTTTTATCAAAATCAAACGGGAGTCAAATATTCTTAATAGAGGAAACTATACAAACCTCTTTCTTGAAGTTAGTGACAATTACATGCACTCTTGGAATATACTGTTTGAACGGTGTCCACCCCCTCACAAGGAAGGAGGCCCACTTCGAATATAATATGTTTCATTCGATTTGGTCCCCTTCCATGTGAGGGGTGAACGTCATTATGGATATCGTATTATGTACGTGTAGTATCATTCTAATTTTTTAAATCTAAACCAAAGGAGTCAGCCTTTTTGTAAGTACGACCAAGATAAAACGTACTTATTTTCTTTTTCTTATTTAAAATTTTGTCGGTGGGTGCAAAAGATTATTTACGGGCCCGTTCAATCTAACCAGCAACGGCCAATCTGTTGTGCACTATACTGGTCCCGTCACTCACACCACAGTCCAATAGTTCAAACAAATCAAATTCGTCAGCTAACATATGTGTCTCGTGTGTGGACCAGATTTGGTGGCTCAGAGCCGGACCAGCCGGTGGATCAACGGTTATCGAGCATTCGAGCTAGCAGGACCACGAAGTCAACGGTCAAAGCTCTGTTTTAATGGACTGGTGGACACTGCAATATCCGTACACTGCGAGGCATGAGATTCTTTTTGGCTATCTTGTCATCACTGACATTTGGGATGTGGTGGCCTGGCGTCATCATTCTGCATTTGATTGATGAATAACTGTCATTCAAAGTTAATAAGTGAAAAATTGAATTATAATTTTTTTTACAAGGATGTAATTGTCTTTTCATGTCAAGAAAAACCATGCTAAAAAATATTAATAATTAAAGCAAGGTCAATAACTAATTATATTATTGTTTGGTATTCATTATTTTCAAAATACATTTTTCTCTCTTATTTTTAACCACACATTCTTCAATAAAATAATATTACACGCAAACAAAAAAAAATTATTTATTTTTTAACAACGAATTCTCTATCAAAAATCCTATTCCAATTTTATTTTTTAAAAAATGGAGCTCAAACGGGGTATATATATTTAATTGAACTCACAGCTTTGAAACTATACATTCAATCAATTTTTATTAAAATTTACTTAAAATCTGATTTTTATCAAATTCAAACTAGGGCAAAAGTACTTATTTCAACTTTTACTAACAAAAAATGATTTTAAAGCCAAATGAGGCTGCAAGGCAAATTTGATGAGCAGCCTTTTAACCAAACGAAGAAGGAAACAACTACAAGAGACTATGCAAGGGCCCAATGGGCCACTTCGAGAGTTGAAATTCGGACTGGGAGTTGAGCCGAGGCCGCACAAACGTAGAACCCACTACCACAAGCTATGACATAAGCTCAACCACTTGAACCGATCTTAGATGAGGGCCCATTCAAAGTGTCGCCAATCTAGATCACCCATTGATCTAGAATAACACATATATATCACTTGTGTGAGTAATTATTTGATGAAAATTGTGATACAATTACGGAAATCAGTTTTTTTTAGTGTTTGTCAAAAGTTGACTTTTTCTAATACCACTAAATTTCTATCACTTGTGTGAGTGTCTCTCTTTTTTATTTCTCGTTTTTTAATTTGTCTATTTTATTTTTGAATTTTTGTCACTTATTTAGTATTTGTCACCTTTTTTATATATATTTTTTTTGTCACTTTTTTTAATTTTTTTTCGAGTTTTTGTCACTTTTTTCTTATCACCTTTTTAAAATTTCTGTCACTTTTTAAATATTTTTTTTTTTAATTTTTCATTACTATTTTTTTCTTGAACTTGTGTCACTATTTTGAGTGACAAACTTTTTAATAAATAAAAAATGATACTTAACATGTAAAAAGTGACATTCAAGGGTGGATGCAAAAATTTAAAATTAGAGGGACACAATTAAACTTGCGAAGAAGTTGAGAGATATTTTACAATCGAAAATTTACATGGGATATGAATTTTTCGAATGTAAAAATTCGAAAATTTTTAATATCATATTCCATATAAAATTTCCTAATAAAATGATAAAAATTATATTGAGAAATTTGTATCGCAAAAATAATAAATATTAATGAAATAATTGAAATTTTATTTTAAAGAAAATGCGAGTTAGAAGCCTTTCTTTAAGAGATTAAAACACATTTTTAACTATTTTCGATACTTGTTTGGACTATTCATATGCCTATAATGTAATTCTCGAAATAAGTTTTGAGATGAAATAAGTAATTTGTAGATTCGATTAGCGTATGATCGTCGAAGAATTTTTAAAGTTAGTACGTTATCGAAATTTTCGAAATACTGACTTTGAACTGTATATTTTGACAAGTTGTAACATTTGCTACGATTGATCGTTTCGCACGCCATTAACAACGTAGAAAATTAGACCTTAAGCACTTTGAAATGATATTTAGAATGCAATATTTCGATTTCATTTTACATTCCAAATTCACAGAAGAAAATCTGATACTCAAAATGTAGGGGGTGGGTAGATTTTTTTATTTTTTTTTTCATTTTTTATTCTGGTGGCCCCACACGTGTGAGTGGGTATAAAACTTCTGGCAAATTTTTTTGTGTACATATAATTTAATCTTTACCCTTATCTTATATTTACGGGTAGAAGTACCCGGATTATTCTATACTTAAATTTTTTTTTTTGGGCATAATTTGGAAAAAAAAATATTTTAAATCTTTTGAAATTCACTCTCAGGATTGGAAATTAGATGTACACTTGTGTCCATTTGGTGAAGCAATTTTCTGTGAAAATATTATCCAGCTTCCGTTTGTTTTTTATTTTTCATTCGTAAAAATGAAAAATACGATGATTATCCATTAATTTTAAATTTCTACTATATTTTTTATTCTCATTGTACAGTAACGAGAATCAAACCGAGGCTTACTATTTTTCGGAGATTCTTCTTACCTGCCCACTGTATGCTCCTAGACGACTACTTTGAAATATCGTGTAGGTGCCCATGATGGAGCTTGGCATTTAGATGCCTAAATGAAGAATTCACATTCTACGTGTTTATCCTAATTTTTTTCTTTTTCTTTTTTAATCTTAGATCGGCACTAGGTTTAGTTTTGCAATCCATTTTTGTCATGTAACAGGGCTAATATGAATAATGAACAACAAGAGAAAGTAGTAAGATTTGATGAATTTATCGATCAGCGCTTGAAACCCGACCTTGTTCATGCTATTGCTGAAAGGTATGTTCCCCCTTCCTATTACTTTTGCTATTTCTTTGCTTGCCTTCCAGCATTTCCTTCTAAAATTCTGTCCTGTGGTTAAGCGTACGTATTTGGTTTTTCGTAAAATTTGTTTCTTCAAGTATCTCGTTTGTTGAAACTCGTTTATTAATTATTTCATGCTTGACTCTGCTTTCTGGATGGGTTGTGTATTAAACTTAATTGTTTATGTTCAGAAGTTTTTTGTCATGTTATATTCTTCATAAAGACTTGTTGGAAATTAAGGGCTATAGTTTTGCTATAAATATATTTTTGAGCACGGAGTTGCTTTATTTTATCCTACTGTTAAAGCAATGTTTGTATGTTCGCGTGACTGACTAGTAAGCAATATAAAATTTGAATGGCCTGACTGCTTCCATTTATTTTGCAGGGACAAGGTATTTGAACAACAATAGATTTTGTATCCTTTTGACATTTTGTCTTATTAGGTTATACAGATTTTTGAAGTATTGTTAGATTAGTTCAATATGACATGTTGCATCCAAATTAAAATGGTCACTGGATAGCACTATTATATTGTAGAAATTTGGGCTGGAAATTTTGACCTGACATTTTGGAATCTTCAATTGTACTGGTTTGCTTAATTTGTGTATTTGTAGCTCTGATCTGAGAAGGAAAGTCGAGAATCTGGAAAAGAATAATCTGAGGACACTCATCAACCTTGGTTCTGAAGTCTATATGCAAGCTGATGTGATGTCTTATAATCTTATTTTTATGTTTTTAGTGATGGGTCATGCTATTTTGCATGTGTTTGACCCCCATTTTTATGTCTCAACCTGCCTCTTCGAGATTTGACTGGATCTAATTAAGTGTGTGTTTGGCCCCCATTTTTTAGGAAGAATTAGTTTTTGAATAGTGATTGATGGGAGAATGTGTGGTGGAAAAGTGATGAAAAATTTTAGATTTGTGTGTAATATTATTTTATTTGGAGAATGTGTAGTTGAAAATGAGTACCGTAGAAAAATGAATGAGAAAAAGGAGAAAGAATGGAGCTCAAACATGGGTGTCCAATTATTTGTTTTGTACAATATTAATCGAAGGTTTCAGCTTTTGTGAAGCAATTGTAAACTAGTAATTAAGATTCAATGTTTAAGGTCATTGAAATTTTTTCATCTCTAAAATATCATAGTCCTCCATAACTCCTCCATCCTTGTTAATCAAATCTAAGTACCTAAAACATTTACTTTTTGGGACAATGTAATCCTTTAGTGGCTCTACTCTGATCCTTATTTGTTCCAATACTAAAAGGACGTTCCATATATCCCGTCTTAGTTCTATTCAAAACCTTTAGATATAAAGTTGGTCAAATGCCATTTTTATTGTACACTAACAAAATTGGATTGCTTATTTTCATGTTTGCAGACCAGACACAGGGCATATATTTGTTGATGTCGGACTAGGATTTCATGTGGAGTTCACCTGGTCTGAAGCTTTAAAATTTATAGCTGCAAGAGAAGCAAAGTTAACCAGGTATTGTCTCCTCTAGATCTGTAAGAATCCTGTAATTTGTAGGTTATACTGAGTAAGTATTATTTTTTCTGTTATGGCCATGATAATCCCCAATGCACCATAAGTTTGGTCAAATTCATTTAATGTCAAAATGTTGTACGATAATCCAAAAACAGGAAAGATTTAATTGGATCGATCATGTTGAGGAACATTTATTTCTTGCATTTTTCAACATTGGCCTTGATGTTTGGAATAAAATCAAAGTCAGCAGAAGGCACCAACTAGTTCTTGGCTAATCCAAAAGTTTTACATATACTTGGAAATTCACGAATCCAAAAACACCACGACGCTTTCCTTTGGCTGGCCACTAGCTTTTCAGTAAGCATAGACAATGTGCTTGCTTGGCTAAGTTTTTAAGTGCTTATGAACAGTGCGTTCTAAATAATGTTTGGTTAAAAAGTAGAAAAAAGTTGTGGGTACTAAAGAATGTGTGATTAGAAATGATGTTTGGCCAGTTTTATAAGCACTTAAAAGCTTTGCCAAACATACAAAATAAGAATCACCAAAAGATGAGTTGTATTTAAGTCCTTGTGGTTAACTGATTTTGGATTTAAAAGTCGATTAGGGTTGTTTTAGTATAGTTTACAATGAAAAGAAGGGGAACTATAATCGGCATTGAAAGAGATGAAGAAAGATTAAAGTTTGTTATTCTACTCCTAAAGCCAGAGGAAAGTAAGAAAGGGACATCCCTATTTCTTCCTTTCTTTCCCACGACGATTAAGAAATAGGCAAATAAAAATTTTCACTTTGAATTTCGATCCTTGACAACCTGATGTGATGGAAATATGCACACAATCGCTACTTTTGGAATCTATAAATTAATCATATTGATGTAACTTACATTTTTCACTTGGTTTGCTTGGTTTTTAATAGGCCACCTAGGGTTAATGAGTCCCATTGATACATATGCTAAGGTTAATAAGTGGTGAAAAGCATGTCCGGCTATGCTTAATAACTTCAATATAAATTTTACAATTAAATAATTTTTTATTGATCAAGGTTGGAATTAAGTTACTTATTTTTTGAGTACTTTAAAAATAAGTGTCTTTTATCACTTAAAAGTAAGAAATAAGTATAATTTTGAAACAATAACTTTTACCCTTTTTGAGCTTGGCCATACATGCCCAAAGTAGTACTTAATTCATGTTACAAAAATCAACTGATTAGTGGGATGGTTTGAAGCCATTGCCTATGGAACTCACTGGGATCTACCTAATGTTTCTCTTATTCTCTCTTCCTTTACGATGTCCTCTCTTTTTGATGCATAGTTGCGTCCATAACGTCCTTAGTGGGACTTTTAAACTTAATGTATGTATCCCTGTGCAGGCATATAGAGGAGTATTCTCAGTTAATTGCATCTATTAAAGTGCAGATCATGATGGTATGTTTGTTGTTCCCTTTTCGAATATTACATGGATATTATTTGTTCGATTATCCTTAGAGATGGAAGAAACTCATTTATTTATAATATACTTTAAAAATTAATACAACCCACACGTGGAAATCCATGTTCATTTTTCAAGATAAGCTCGATATATGGATTTTTTTGTGAACCGGTAGTGGCGATAAGAGTGGATTTCCAACTATTTGGTGCTTGCCAAAATTGTCTCGAAGAAATTGCGCATTTTCCCTTGACCTTAGAGGCACACAACCATTCTCGGTTTTGACAGCATGTTCATTGGTGGTGTGCAGGTTTTCAAAGGAATAAGAGAACTACTTGAGCTACCAGTTAGCATGGTCCAATATCTATATCCTGTGGGTTATTTGATAGTGTCCGAGAATTTGTATTTAAGAATACAGTTTCTCCGAGTAAGTAGGGGTGCTTCCAGAACATGATTGATCAATTATGTTACAATCAATCTACATTCTTCATGGTTTGTATCATCACCAGAAAGGTGCGGACTACATGTTCAAGTGGAGAACAATATTGAATCTTAGAATGGGTTATTTTGTTGGAGAACCAAAACCTAGGAATAAGTTTTGAAGGGTTTTGGAAATTTAACGTTCTGAACAATAAGGACACGTTCAGCACAGAGGATTCGAGAGTATTAGACAATAGTAAAGAAGAAAAGTAAGTTAAATTTTTATTCATATACTGTAGTTCGTTTCTTTCTTGTACGGCCTATCAAACATGCACTAACTGCTTACTTGTTGGTCTTTATTTACTTTTCAAGTTGTCGTGTCACTTGTTTATTTCCCCTACCAGATATTCAAGATCCTTGACTTGGCCAGGCTCTTTTGGTCCCGCCTTTGCTAGCATGATGTTTAAAATTGTGAAATTGTATTATGATTATGTCATTTATGAATGATGCAAGCCAGTCTTGGTCTTGGTTCATGGAAATGCAACCAACAGGTGTAAGCCGCAGGTTGTCTTCTACGTCCAGTTTTAATCTCTCCGATCAAGTGATAATCCTGCAGTATCCGTCGATAGCTACACGTCCATTGGCCAAACTTCTTGGGAGTTCTCTCCAAAACCAAGCACATTATTGGTGTCAACTTCAGTAATTACTTAGCCCTTTCTATCCTCTTCCTCCTCCCTCTCTTTTGCCTTCATCCTCTCCCCATTCATATTCTCCTACACTGCACCAGACCACACAATGCCATCTCCCCCAAAAAATCACATCTCCTTATCCCTCTTTACGTTATCTTTATGTTCCTTCTCTATATTTTCACCTTCCATGGATTCTATGGTAGACCCGTAATTACATTTCCTCTATAAAGTCCATCTTGTTCTCGTTTTTTACTCTTCTTGCGACTTTTATAGCTTGCCAGATCGTATTATTTGTCATTTTCTATTTCATCTGGCTTGTGGGGGTTGTAGTGTATCAGTATTATGAAAGGTTCAAATTGAGTTATTCACTGCTTTTGTTGTATATATGAAGTTCATAATACTGCTGGTGACAATTTATTTGCAAGTGGAGTGGTCGTTGGCGT
>CAIGRH010188608.1:0-11315 GCA_903798295.1 Fraxinus nigra
TATTATCGACAACGATGTCTACTCTCCCGCCTGCAACCTTTCGACCAACAACTCACACATCATTCAGCCACTCACACCACCATCCACCGCCAACAACAAAAACACATGCACCACACTACCTACAAAAAACACCACCGTCGCCGCCCTTGCCACAACACCACCACACCCACCGCCACAACACCACTACAACCACCACTAACAAAAATTTGCAGTAGAACAAAAGGTAAAAATTCAAATATTAGAACAAAATCAACAAATTAACATAACAAAAGGGAAGGGGATGGCTGATTAGCTGCGGAATCCACAGGGACGGGTTGTCAAAAGAAAATTGAATTCACCTCATGGCTAATCCTGCTGGCTGTTGCTTTTAGGTGACTGGGTTCGTCGATTCGAGGTCAAGAATCGTCGACGGAGGCAAAGCAGCCAGGGGCGACTAATTTAGACTCTAGAGCTCGAATCAAACTGAAACATGTGCTGACTGCTGTCGTACAAAACTTCACGGACGGAGGTGGCGAAGCAGTTGTGGATTCACAAGGACTGAGATGGTTGTGTCGGGATGAAGTAGCTCTGAGAGGCAGAGGCAGAGGGAGTGGGAGAGAGAAGATATGGTGAGAGAAATAGGGCTTTTGGGTTTGGGAATTAATGGGGGTGGAGGTGATAAAATATGTAGATTTAAAATTTTATTAATTACAATTAATAATCCTAATTACCACCTGATTTTTGAATTGTAAACTTCATCATCTGATTTTTGAATTTTAATCTTGAACAGAAGGGTTTTAAGCAATTTTCTCTTTTCGAAAACCATGCCAAACGGGCCCTAAGTCTCGCAACATATGTCATCGGGTTGGATNGAGAGAGAGAGAGAGAGAGAGAGAGAGAGGCTTCTGGGTTTGGGAATTAATGTGGTGTGGGGTGGGGGATGAAATATGTAGATTTAAAATTTTATTTATTACAATTAATAATCCTAATTACCACCTGATTTTTGAATTGTAAACTTCATCATCTGATTTTTGAATTTTAATCTTGAACAGAAGGGTTTTAAGCAATTTTCTCTTTTCGAAAACCATGCCAAACGGGCCCTAAGTCTCGCAACATATGTCATCGGGTTGGATTGCAAATGCATGCACAAAATAACTCAGTGCTTAGAACTTTACTTTCCAAATAAGTTCAAAAAGTGACTTTGAAAATCATCTTTGGCAAATATGTAACTTAAATGTAATGTTGGTTTGGACTGACTTTAAAGCACAACCATTCTTATTAAAAAATCTACCTCACTGTTTTTAATTTCCATAACATCCAAGCAAACACAATGGCCACAGTCAAAATAATTAAATCATAGAGAACAAAATCCTCCGAGCGCAACTCACAAAACATGGAGAAAACTGGTGTATAAAGCATAAATATTCCGAAGAAAATATGAGAAACTAATCCCAATCGCAGCCAGCTAGTAACAACAATCGTCACTTCACCAAGCAAAATGATCTATTGTTGAAACGCATTAATAACTACTTCGGTAAGAAAAGAACCTCTTGTTGATTAACATAATCGATCACGTCAGAACCCATGTGTAGTATGAAGCCCTTTCATTGTCAAGAATTGGCACCTATGGGACAGGTGCAGCTTGTGGCGACATAGAGGTTCCAGTGAAAAAGGGTAATCCCGTCGATAATTAAGTTAATCATCAAGGTAATAATAAGAACCAGCAGACTTCTGCTCCCTGTCCTTGGTTGAATCCAGTTTGTTGATTCTAGGGCGGTAATTTGTCGGGTCTCGTCTAAATGTAATGTTCAATTGCTGCATTCAAGTGATGAAATACATTACATTAACGAACAGAAAACTAGAGTAAAGATAATAATTAAATAAATAAAAACAATTAATGAAAATGAAGTTAGGTGGCTAACAGATAGGAATAAGTTCATCCCAGTCAATAATGATTGGGGTGAATTGGCAGTGCAATCTACTGATGGCTTCCCCTCGTACACAATCACTCTATCAGCCAGGTATGTTGCCATGATGAAGTCATGCTCGACCACAAATGCAGTTTTCTTTGCATGAAGTATGAACCTCTTTATGACTTTAGAAGCAACTATACGCTGCTCAGAGTCGAGATATGCGCTTGGCTCATCTATCAAATATATGTCGGCAGGCTGCATAGAGACCAGAAAGGGACTAGTCAGATTGCAAATGTATCAAAAGGTACTTTTAGCGTATTTGAAACATCAAGAAAACCATTTTTGTTTCAATGTTTGTATCAGAATTTTCTAATTTTTGAATTTGCTCTAGGGTGTGTACAAAGCATGTACACTGAAGAAAATGGCACCTTCTGCCTGTTTCAAAATAATTGAAATGCAAGAGTGAAAAACACAATTTTCAAAGTGTTCCAATTGGTGAACTACAAGGATTAAGTCTAAAAAGCTATTCTAGAAAAGCATGTTGCTAAAAAGAACCTATGCTTTTTGGGCTATTTTGGGCAGTGTGTGTATAAACCTTAAAAGGTGCTTTTAAGCATGGCCAAACATGCTTTAACGCTAACAGATCAAGAAAAATACAAAAAAATGCCAAATCATTTTCAAATGTCCTAGGATCAAAGGCTAATATACAGAGTAAAAAAAAATTCTCGCCTCTAGACCAATGTCCTATCATTTAATTATAGGATGAAACGTGGAAAGACTGACCAACTCATAGCTCAGAAGATGTCGTGTTTTGTCTATTCAGCATAAAGCTTATAACTACAAATATTGTTAGCGATGCAACCTACTTTCACAGGCAGCAATGTATTGATTTTCTAGCTTCAGCCGACAAAATGCAAGCAAATACAAAGTAAAATAATCATTAACAGAAACACATTGACAAGAGAAGTCCTAAGGCATAAGGAATGCATTTCCTTGTTTGCATAATTGCCGCCAACCAACTGATATCAAGCTAATAATATTCAAATCAATTGTGCCTTTTTTTAACACTAGCAAATTTGAAGCGAAAATATTAATGATATGATTTAATACTCAAAAAAAGTTTACCTTTCCAAGGCATAGGGTCAGGGCAACTCTTTGCAACTCTCCACCAGAGAGATTCACAACCTCTTGATCCATTAGCTGCTCAATTTGGAGTGGCTTCATAACATCAGACACAAACTGAGGATGCATATATGAATCACGAATTCTTTGATGTAGCAGGTGCCTGACACTATGTTGAAACTTTGGACTGATTTTCTGTGGCTTGTAAGAGACATTGAACTCAGGTATCTCCACATCAGAGTCTTCTACAGAATCAGGTTTCAATAGACCAGCCTGCCATTCCAGAAAAATAGTAGAACGCATTTTTCATAAATATTAATTAAATTTGCTGCACATTTCACGAATAAGAGGAAGAGTACCAGCATACGGATAAATGTTGTCTTCCCTGTCCCATTCTCACCAAGCATAACAATGATCTGAGAATCAGTAAATTCACCCTCGACAACCTTAAGTTTGAAATTGCCCTGAGTTTTAGTCATTGTTGGGTATTTATATCGTGCATATGTTTCAATTTCCTCAGCACTTTCTTGTGGAGTCTCTGCAACCTGAGAGAAAAATAATACATCAATGTTGCCTCTGTAACATAAAAATACTAGCCACTAGCACCAGAGCATAGTTTACCTTAAAAGTAAGAGATTCATCCCGAAATCTTAGATTTTCTGTGGGGACAAACCCAGCCAAAAATATATTAATTCCTTCTCTGACAGAAAACGGAAGGGTAACAACCCCATATGCACCAGGCTTGCCATAAAGGCAGCAAATGAAGTCCGATAAGTAATCCAGCACACTGAGATCATGCTCTACAACTATTACATAGCTGAGAAGCAAAATACCAACCATGTAAATTCTTATATAGAAAGCTGCAACATTAAATAGTGAATACAAGAATATTGATGCATAGACTTGGGAACATTGAAAAACCTATTAGCCCGGAGCAAAGATCTGATGACCTGGGCAGCTTTAAGCCTCTGTCTCACATCAAGATAACTTGAAGGCTCATCAAACATATAAATCTCTGCATTCTGTATTGCGACAACAGCAATAGCAAACCTCTGAAGCTCACCACCGGATAAATCTCCTACATTACGGTCCATAACCTGATTCAGCTCAAGATCAAAACAAAGTTCTGCTTTCATATCTCTCTCATCTTTCTGTTCTAGCACTTGGCCAACATTGCCTTGGACAGCTTTTGGAATGTGATCAACATACTGAGGCTTGATGATTGCCTGCTCAGTAGAAATTTTTAATCAATTATTTCATAATCAGCATCAAACTAATAGAAATATAAATAAATATCACATTTTGTCACATAATGAAATCTTTCTTCATGTTCTAAATAAACTCAGAGAAAATTGTTGTTCAAGAGGAATCTTTCATGCCATCCTAAAAGGATTAACCAACGTTCAACGTCTGAAAAACAGGGTAGCACAAGAACAGTGACAAAGAAAATTTGTAAAATTTCAAGCTATTATACAGAGCGAAATGCAAGCTGTAAAATTTTGGGATCGGGAACCATGTAGAAAGTGTGCAGATTCCACAAAATGCACAGCTTGTGTCAGCTTGATACTAGCTCAAAGATAAACAAAAGACATGTATCTAGAATAAGAACAGCGGGAAAGAGAGAGAGAGAGACAGGCACGCAAGGTATTTGATATTACCATTCAGTCATCAAACATCAACACGATACCCGCGTCATAAACATAATTTATCAGAACAGACCTTCAAATTATCTTCCAGAATGCGAGTAAAGTAATTCTGCAGCTCAGATCCTCGGAAGTAAGTCAAGATCTCTTGCCAATCAGGAGGGTTCTGCATGGCAAATTCACACAGAAATGGTATTCAGTGGGTGAACCTCATAAAGGAGAATGGAAAACTTAGATTTTAAAAAATAAAATTACATTGAAGCGCCCCAAGTTAGGTTTCAATTTTCCAGCCAAAACTTTAAGAGCAGTTGATTTTCCAATGCCATTCGTTCCGACCAAGCCAAGTACTTGTCCAGGTCTTGGGACAGGTAACCTGTGGAGAAATTTGCAATGATGATAAGTTCTGTACAGCTAAAAGTCAATTATCCCAGAAACTGCAGTTAATCTGACCTGTGCAATTTAAAGGTATTAGGACCATAACGATGGGTAGTATCTTTATCCAAGTCTTTCGGTAGATTGATTATCTGGATGGCTTCAAATGGGCATTTCTGAAAAACGAAGTAAACAGCAGTCAACCAGACCATCCAGCAAACTCATTGTCAAGCTACGAGCAACTGACATGAACATCTTGCATCACACAAACCTTAACACATATACCGCATCCAATGCACAACTCCTCCGAGATGAATGCTATTTTGGAGGCAGCAGTAACCTCAATGCAAAGTTTACCTGCAACCATACAGCAACACTGGTAGGCCAACAAATATGCCAACTATGGCAAATCAAATTCAATTCCACTAATGAAGAATCTTGAATCAAGAAACCACGCCATTTTTGCACAAATTAGAAACTAGAAAGCTTTTCCCCTTTGGTACACAGAGAGCCCAAGAGAATAATGTTAGAGATTAATAATCCATATACATATACAAGCATCTTAAATTCTCTATCCCTGTTTTTAAAACTAAGAGTGTAAAACCAAATGATGCATCTCCAACGTGCATTCACATTCTATACAAATGAAAGTAAAAGGAGTGGGAAAGAGGACAATAGAAGAACATGCACTAAGGTCAGGAAACATAATATTTTAGGTTGCCAATGCAGTACAGTTATTTCGTTTAATAAAATTAATTTTGATACCAAACAAAGACACAAATTTCACACGGTAAGAGATGAGAAATCCTCCTATAAATGGTCAATTAACAGACTAGTTCCTTACAAATATATTGTTTAATGCTCCGTCATAAAACAAAGCATAAAACTTAGTACTAGAAATATGCTTCACAGTCCGAATTTTGAATTCAGAATGAGTCTACACTAATCTACAAGGGTATATGCTCAGATGAGCCAAATATTGTTTGGTACTTCACTTAATGCAGTTCTTTTTGACCGAGTAACATAACCTAGCATTAACAACAAAATTATCGGTAAAAGAAGCGTATGTTTAGTTAGCATTCATGGTTAACTTAGGTATCAAACCACATTTGTAATTTAATATTGTCAATCGTCATTCACATTCTACAACAAGGTAGGACTTGGAGGGGTAACAGAATGTTGAGCTAACGGGATACACAGTGCAGCATTTGGATTTATGGGTTTCAATTCGAGGAACATTTAAAAAGTTATACCTCCATTACCAACATCTATTAATCAAATTGTCAAAGAAGTCATATGATGAAGCTTCAAATAGTCAAGAATCCGCGAAATTTAAAATTACACTACTATTACACGGATTTCAAAACCATTATAAAGGACCCTTGGTCAATCTGGATTAAAGAAATTTGACTTGTTTGAATGGATAGAAATCTTTCACCAATTCAATGAAGCATTGAGAGTTCCTCTAGGTTGTTTGGACTAATGGATTTGTCTTTGGGAATGGACTTCAGTTTGAGAAGATGTTATAAGCCAGAACTAATCCTAATATTCTACTCATTCCTTTCAAACTAGATGGCTTGCTTGAATTTTTTTGAATCAAGTAAATTTTTCCTCAAGTATGTAATAAAATTCCATATTATTTCAGTTGCTCTTAAGATTGAAAACAATATCAGATTCATCAGCTATAATTCTTGAGAAATGACCTGTTCCAGGCATTCCTCAGAAGAATCTATGACTGGATCCTTCTTCCCATTCTTTTTCCTTATTTTACCCTTAGCTCGAATTTTACTCTTGGGACTCAACTCTTATGTTCGAAATGTCCCAATAATAGGATTTGTATTTCACAGAAAATACAACTATTAGGTTCAGTTATTGGAGTTGACCAGAAAACCTAAACAAATTCTTTACTTTCAGCAAAAGGAGGCACACCGAGTCCAGATATAAAACATTTATTTCATTAAAATCCATGAAATTCATATAGATGTCCAGATGTCCATAGATCTCCAACTAATTTCATAACAACAACCAAAAAAACCTCCTAACCCATTCCAAAACTAAACAAATAAATCCGTCAAAATTAACAAACTATCAAAATTTTAAATCATAAAATATACATGTATAAAAACAAAAGAATAATCCAGGCATACGAGGAAAATTACCAGTTTTGACAACAGGGCAACTTTTTTTACATTCCTGACGGCACTTTTTCGGCTTGCACTTGTCGGAGCTCACTATGGCTATACGCGTCAACTTCTGATCCGACATCTTTCTATGTTGCCTTTTTATATTATCGATAAATTTGACAAAAATAAAAATCAAATCGCATTAAAACTGATGAAAGCAACAGAAGGTAGCAACAGAAAACGCTGGCTGCTGGTGGATGCAGGGGCGTGCGCGGTCGGCGGTCCGTGGAGCTTCATAGAATTCTTTTCTTGTAATGGATTGTAGGGCTTCGTACAGTTTGGGCCAAATAATAGGCCCACTTCTTTTTTTCATTTAATATTGGGTTGATGAATAATTTGGGGCTTGTCTGCACTGGGCTTTGGTTGGGTCCGCCCCTAAGCAGAGAGGCGTGTGGCAGGAAGAAGTATATAAGACGTGATGCAATTGTATTTGGGTACTAGGTTCCAACGATGAAGGGAATGAAGAACCTTTGGTATGAAAATAGTAAGTCTTAATTTTTTTGTAGTGGCATCTAGGGGGTGGACAATGTGTCGGGTCGGGTTTGGACTATTTTCACGATCCGATCCGATTTCTACCTCTAAACCGACCCAACCTGAATTAGGTCAGGTCCAACTGTATTTTTTTTAAGCACTAAATCCATTAATTGGCTTAAATCTAAATAATACTTATGCCATTTCAATAAAAAAAAATTTTATGAAATAATATTTGTCATTCATAAAGCACAATCAACTAAAATTGAATAAATCACAAATTTTTACTAAGAATAGATCTATAATTTGAATTTTTCGCAAACAAAAATTAAAGCTTACATCCCAAATAATTATTTTCATGCACGTTAATATCATACTAATAGAACCAAACACATTAAAAATTATCATTAAGCACGAAAAGTAAAGACTAAAATATTACAGTTAACCAACACTTAGAAATATAGAGTAATCTAAACTTAATAAATAAGTAAAAAGAAAAATACTACTCATTCAAAATTCAAACTTCTAAAAATTTAATAAAAAATTAGAGTATTATAATTTTCGATTCTCGCATAGTTTTAAGTAGCATTCCTACAAAATAATATAAACGTTTATAGAAAAATATTAATAACATAATGATAAAGTCAATTGTGCACATTGAATATATTGTACATTTACATGAAAAAATCATAAATGCATGAATCACTTGGATAATCACCACTTTTACTCCATTCTTCCAATTCACTTATAAGTGAATATACTTCATGAAGATAAACATTAGAGCTCACATGTAATGAAGTACTAAACTTCAAAGTTACTTCATAAAAGTCTTGGAGAAACTTCACAAAAACANGTTTTAAGTAGCATTCCTACAAAATAATATAAACGTTTATAGAAAAATATTAATAACATAATGATAAAGTCAATTGTGCACATTGAATATATTGTACATTTACATGAACAAATCATAAATGCATGAATCACTTGGATAATCACGACTTTTACTCCATTCTTCCAATTCACTTATAAGTGAATATACTTCATGAAGATAAACATTAGAGCTCACATGTAATGAAGTACTAAACTTCAAAGTTACTTCATAAAAGTCTTGGAGAAACTTCACAAAAACAGAAGCATTTTCCCAGTCAGAAGTTCTAGGAGGTCCACACTTTCTTCTACCACCATCATTCTCATGGAAATAATTAAAATATTGCACATCATCCTCCTCTAACCTTTCAAATGCTTTTTTGAAATTTTCAAACAGCTTCCAACATAAAAAATGTGGAATTCCACCTAGTTGGTATATCCAAAAGACACAAGTGATTTACAATCAAATTTTTTTTTTGACTCGCACACTCCTTAAACTTTTGTTCTCTAGCAAGAGAATATTTAACATATTTTACTGCATTGCGAATACTAATAATTGATGCATGTGCTTTCTTCAATCCCTCACATATAATCAAGTTAACAATATGTGAACAACACCTCATGTGCAAATATTTTCCATCCAAAACACACATCACTACTCCTACCAATCATCTTCCTCTTGAGATAAGAAATGGCCGTTTCATTTGTAGATGCATTGCCAACATTGATTGTAAACACTTTTTCAATACCCTATAAACGAAAACAGTTATCAATAGTTTTACTAATGGTTTCACCTTTATGATTAGCAATCACACAAAAAGTTGAAAATTCATTTATAAAGTTTCCAATCAGAATCAACAAAGTGTGTAGTAAGAGACATATAGTTAATGTTTTGAATAGAACTCCAAGTATTAGTAGTAAGAGAAACTCTTTGACATTGGATGATCTTTCTCAATTATAATTTTTGATCCAAATACAATTGATAAATATCTCTAAAAATAGACCTACGAGAAGGAGGATCAAACTTAGGACATGCTGCTCGACAAAATTATCTAAACCCTTGACATTCAACAAAGCTAAAAGATAGCTCATCAATTATTATCATCTTAGCACATTCAAGTCTACATTCTTCTTTATTAAAGCCAACAGCTATAAGATTATTCTCATTCTCCTCTGTTGGACTTTTTGCATTTTATCTTCTATCTTTCCTGGATACTTCTTACAATGAAGAACCAAATGATTCCTTAAGGTACTAATCCCACAAGCATAATCATGCCCACAATAGTTGTACATACACCTAACATCTTCATCTTTTGGATCTCCTATAATAGTAAAGTGTTCCCATACATCTGAAGATTTCCTATTTTTCCTCTTCCCTAAACATGATTGTGAAAGTGGAGGAAGAAGACGTAGCACTTTTTCTAAATTTGTTGTTGAAGGAGTTTAATTGATAGCTTCAGTTTCACTATCCATATCTATATCCACATTCATATCTATACAAACAAACAAGAAACCAAATATTATATGTATTCACATTTATATCTTTAAGAGGGTCATATAAGAGAAAAAGATGAGAAAAACCCTGGGAAGAAATCATGTTCACTTGGAAAGCGTTTTCCAATCATTTCTAGTGGAGAAGGATGACATTAGAATTTAATTTAGGAAACTTAATCTATCCCCCAAACTGAAGAGTCTCAAGAATTGGAGATGAATAGGGAGAAGACCAAAAATCGAGGTTTCTATATCCTTTTTCTATTGTGCATTTCTGCATTTAAGCTTCTTCCAGTAGTCATTTTAAGTGCAAGAAAATTGATAAGTTTCATCTATAGCAACAAAACATGCTCTATAAGAATTTATAGCACAAAGTTGAAAATTAGGACATGCAAAAGGATATTATTGTGAGATGATATTGTCAACAAATTTTACAATTTCACCAATATTCATCTCCTATGTCAAAGTCAAAACCCAATAAAATATTGAAATAAAAAATCAGAAATGAATTAAAAGATAAATTTACCTCAGACCCACATCCTTGAATCAGTGCTCTAGAACTCCTGTATATTGAATCATCCCATAGTATCAATAATAACTCAAAATAAACTTATTATCTTTCAAATTATTTTTCTTTTTGAAACAATTTTTTACAAAATGACCCAATTTCCCACAGTAATAGCATTTTTTACCTTTAGCATTAGCTTTAGACTTATGCTTGTCATTAAATTTGTTTTTATTTTTAGAAAAAAGGTTTAAGATGAAAATTTGATTTACCAAAAACTTTCTCTTTTACAAGCAGACTATCTCCAGTTTGATTATTGCTAGAATCAGATTTTTGCTCAAAGGCCTTATTTCTTAAGGAATTTATTATAATATCGGTGGTAAGTTCTTCCCTACCATATTCTAAAGCCACTTTCATGTCTTTATATTTGTCACTTATGGAGTTTAACAAGACTCCAGTTAACTGATCTTTTGAAAGTTTTTCATCACAAGTAGCCAAGTCTTGGGTAAGTTTTGAAGTTTAACAGGACTACATCTATCTGATCTTTTGAAAGTTTTTCATCATAAGTAGTCAAGTCTTGGGTAAGTTTTGCAAATCTATTTAGATTTTCATCCAAACCAACTAAGGGATCCATTTTGAAAGAAAAGAATTGTTTTAACAAGAAACACTTATTTGGAGTAGATTTAGTCACATACTAAGCATGTAGTTTGGTCCATAGTTCAGAGGCAGTTTTAGTCTCACCAATACATCTTATCACATTTTCAGACAA
>CAIGRH010188658.1:0-11611 GCA_903798295.1 Fraxinus nigra
TCCTAATATGATGTTTTTAAAATTGCATCGTGCCAAATTTAAAATTATAAATCGGCACTTCCAATTTTAAAAATTGCAGACATGTCCTTTCTAATAAAATTGCAAATTGACCCTTGAGTTAAAATTGCAGGCAAGGGCCTACAATTTCACAAATCTCACAACGGGCCCCACCCCATATACCTCACCCGATTCAAAAACCATAGAAGAAATTATGGGACGACGCTCGTTGGCGCTGCCTCTCGATAGGTGGTAAAAGCACTTCGCCTTGCCTTTTGTAGCGGATGCAATGGCTATTAACATCGCTACTGCAGCAAAGACAAGCATCGCTACAATTCCCAGTGGTGATGATCGGTTGCGGAGCACAGTGCGCAACTATCGCGAGCTGCATGGAGCGAGTGCAACGCGCACCGTGCGTTGCAGTGCCTTGGCACATGATGCAACTTGCTCGTGGTGGCGTTGCACACGATGCCTCCTTGTTCGGCGGTGGTTTGCTGCCGCCAATCACAGTCATCGCCTATAGCTACCTTCTGACCCATTTTCTACAGAAAAAAAAAATTATTTTCTATTCAAGAACAAAGTTTAGAATATGAAAATAATTTTCTTTAAAAGCTTGAAACATGAAAATTAAGCAATCAACCATTGATTGTTCCCAAAGGTTCAAAAAAATTTCTAACAAACACAAAGTGGGCTCTGATACCACTATTGAGAATTTATTTAGTCATGCATAGCAGAAAATAAAACAAATTTCAATTGTCACCAATAATTTGCTTTGTGTTTAGATAGAAATTGTGACAGAAAATATACATTTGTTGAATTTTGCAAACTCATTTGCATATCTTGAACACAACAATCATGATTTGCAATTCATAGTTGTCCAATTGTCCAACTTCCAATGAAAATCTACATAGTGAACAAGATGACAGAATTATGATTTTTCTTTTTTTGTGCTTGTAAGAATATGAATCGTGTTCCCTTATGATTTTTCAAATTCTAGCAACTTATTAATAAAAGTCCAAGTGAGTTTAATCCATCTCTTAAACTTAAATTGGTTCAATATTTAATTAATCATATTAATTAAATTTAGTACATGAATTAATCAATCAATTAATTAAGTCGAGCATATTAACAAGCAACTCAATTAATTAATTATCCAACACTTGTTAATTAATTAATTGTTGAATCTCATTCTTGTAGTTCTCATTTTGTGTGTGACTCATTATATTTTTTATCACGATGCCTAACGACGTGAATTATTATTTTGATCAAAATCGATAAATTAAAATGATCACTTATAATTTATCATCAACTCACATTCGTCGTTTCAGATTGATGTCTGGCAATGTGTCAAGGTAATACATATGACGAGAAATATCATGTGGTATGACCAAATCAAATTTATTTGTTTACCGTGAAACTATAATCGTTTCGTCAATATGATCTGATCAATCACGAGATATGAATGTGTGTCAATCTCAATTATCAATCATATATTTCATCCACTATTAAGTCAACGTTGGTCGAAAACTATTTTTCGGCTTATGAGTACACATTGCCAAGGATTTCGTTATCAACCTATTCAGATGAAATTTAGATCATAACTTCTTACTATCTAAGAGTGACGAATTCTCTATTTATCATTCACAACTTTCATATGAATCTTGACATACCTGAACGATGTTGTATTAGTGAATATTGGCAGAGCACCATCAAATATCACCAAAGTATGACTATAATAACCTCAAGTTGAAGGACCAATTCCACTACTAATCGTTGAATATTAACTAGTGACACTCAAATAATTTATCCACGTGGAATCTTCCCAACGGGTCTCCAATATTTTGATCTATAACAAAATATTCAAGTTTTCATTTAAGTATCGTCACACTTCAGTTTGTGAGATAAGCTACTCACTTCAAAAGTGAAATGCTACACGTAATGATATAATCGCAATGACGATATACATATCTCATTATTATTTACGACCATAGATATTTCAAAATTCAGTTATATGTAATTTACCTCTCACAATCACAACCTTTTTTGATTAACAAGTTACTAAGATTTGATTCTTCAAATTACATTATTGAATTTATTAGAATATTAACTCAATTAAATAATATATCTACCATAAATGAAATGCATCAATTATATATTACGATTGTTTATGTACAAAGTTGATTAAACCTAGAGCATAACACTTACAAGTACTTGCATCTTTTCAATATTCTACATATGATTCCTGTATATGATAATGAAGTTGTAATAAAATATGAGACTTATGAAACTCTACTCTGTTAAATGTTACCGACGTTTCTATTTCTTTACTGTATGTTATATAGTTACTGTTGTTTTATTATATTGGGAACAAAACTTGTGTTGTCTAAGTGAGCCTTTTGCCATTGCGAAAGTTTGAAGTCCCATCATAATGAATGTACCGACAGAATATGAGTATGCAATTTAGTGGTTCGATTATCGGTGTTTTGAGAGAGATTGAGTTGATATTTCTTGGCTTAAGAAGTTGTATACAAGTCGATTAACAAATGATAATACTTTCCGGTAGTTGTATACAAGCCAATTGAACATCGGAGTATTGGAACTTAGGAAGTTGTGTACTTTGTATATCTCCTTTGGCTTTTAAGTGTTGACAAAAAGACATTGTACGGATGACTCGGCTAGGCTCTTTTAGTCAATGCCTCTACTAATATAATGTTTGAAATTTATTACATATATAGCCCATTTTTAATAGTCAACTCATGTAACATTTTGGAGCATATTTGGCAAAACTTTTAAATTAAAAATTGTGAATCCTATAAAATTTGTGGATAAAAGTGGGTACAGTTCGTGGGTCTTTTGAAATGTAAGAATAAAAAATAATATTATTTAACGTCACTGATGTTAGAGCACTCGTCTAGGTGCCATGTAAGTGATTGGATATTTTAAATGTGATTTATTTTTCCACTTTAAAGATGATCTATTAATTAATGACACTTAAAAACTATTAGTGTTAAATAACATTATTCAAAAATAAATACAGAGGGTGACCAACTTATAAAAAGCTCCGAACTTTGCCAAACAGGTCCTTAATGGGCAAACAAGTAAAATCATCGGGACATCCTGCCGTCCCATATAAAAGCAGCTTTTAAGATAATTAAAAGCCAAACATCAATTCATCGTTGGCATAGTTCATACGAAAACTTCAAATAATTTAATACTTTTGACTTTTGAGTTTTGTGATCATCAAACCCGCAGGTTGTCTTCAACATCTCTCTGATCAGGTGACCATCCTGCAGTATTCATCAATGGCAACCATCGGCGATAGCCCAACCCTCTGCGGGGTTCTTTCCGAAACCAAGCGCATAATCCGCGCCAATTCCCGCCATTTCTTAGCCCTTTCAATCCTCTTCCTCCTCCCCCTCTCCTTTGCCTTCATCCTCTACTCATCTCTCATAACAACCCTCTCTAATACCAACTTCATTACTTCCCTCTACCACCAAAATTCCCATCTCCTTGTCACTCTTCTATACATGCTTTTTGTGTTCCTTTTCTCCATTTTCGCCACTGCCTCAATTTCCTATAGTACTTTCCACGGATTCTATAATAGACCCGTCAGCTTCATCTCCTCTATAAAATCCATCTTGTTTTCGTTTTTTCCTCTTCTTTTGACTGCTCTAGCTTCCCAGATCCTATTGATTTTCATTTTCGTTATTTTCGGCCTTTTGGGGGCTTTATTGTATGAAGGGCTCCTGACTCTCGGGGTCGATGTCGATCATGGATCGAATTATTTGCTGGGTTTTGTTATTTGTATGACGATTTTGATTCTGGTGGTGACAATTTACATGCAAGTAGAATGGTCGTTGGCGTGTGTGGTGGCGGTGGTGTAATCCAAATGGGGTTTTGCACCCTTGAAGAGGAGTGCTTATTTAATCAATGGGATGAAGTGGATTGCTCTATCAATAATGTTGTACTACGGGATATTGACTGGGGTTTTATCAATTTCGTGTTCGACATTGCTCGTATATTTAGGTGGCATTAATGGAGGCTGGGCAGCCATTCTTGAGATAGTTTTATGCTCCGTTCTTCTGACAATGATGATGCTTAGCTACGTCGCTGCCTACACAGTGTTGTATATCTATTGCAAGGTTTTACATGGGGAAATGGCATTTGATATTGCAGATGAGTCTGCAGCAGATTATGTTAGCTTGCCTGTTGATGATGGGAAAGTTTGAGGTTAGGGCATACTGCGTATGATTTCTACTTTATCTGAGCTACTGTCGTATGTTGTTTGAAACCGTGTTGTATGATATTGAAGATGTACAATAAATGTGAAGATACGAGACCTGTGGATTTTTAAACTATTAAGATACATAATATTGTTTGATGTTTCTCAATGACTTTTGATTGTGAATTATGTAAATTTCTCTTGTTTTAGGTCTAGAGAGAACAGTTTTTCTTGACTTGGATGGAAAAATATGCAAATCTTTTGCCATTCGAAAGCTTGAAGTTGCACAAATGAATCATAATGAACTCCTACTGAACTATGAGTATACAATTTAGGGGGTTGAATTATCGGTGCTTGAGGGAGATGTGTTTTAAGAGAGATCGAGTTGACACTTGGTTGCTTAAAAAGTTATGTATGAGCCACTGGATAAGTAGTAAAGACATCATACGATTGCTAGAACCTGCGTGTAAACTGCATTTTTTTCATCTAGATTTCCCACTAACTCGGAGAAAATTCAAGATCTTCATAAGAGATGCAATGAGAAACAGAATTCATGGTGCAGATACATATCATAGACACATTTACAGGATAGCAGTCAGTAATGCAGCAAACCTTTTCTACTAAGCCATTGAACTTCACCATACTGTATGCTGCAGCGAAACAAAATTCATAGTTCTGTAGGCACCTTTACAACCCAATGGTCAACATCCTCTAACCAAAAGTTAATACAGGATTCCAAAAGCTGATAAATAGAGCAATTACCGAAAGGCAGGAACTAGCCAACTCTGTTTAACCCTGCCAATAAATGAAAAGAATCTCAAGAATCTGCATTGCATACCACGAGTATAGCAGATCAATATATTGACTACGCCAATCCTTAAAGCTTCCTTGAGTTTGTCAAGGTAGATGAAGACGAGGCCATCAACTTTGTAACCCTCCTGTCGTACTCAGAACCAAACAGGAGGCCACTCCAGTTGGTCGGCTGTCCTACAATTCTTGTAGGCACCTGATCACTATCTTCCCCACCCGATGCATCATATCCATCACTAGTTGATCTTGACGATGGAATTTCCTTATGAGCTGCCGGTAGCCCAACAAGTCGACTTGCCTCTTTGGCTACTGACGAGGAAACTCGGAAAGGGTGAATATCTGGGGAATCTAAACTACTCTCGGGGGAGGAAGAAACCATCGCAGCTGCACCTGACATAACTGGGCCTGTCCGGTAAACACTTCGAGGTTCAAGTTGAAGAGGGGCGAAGCGGTTAGATGTCTCAGCCATCATATGATGATTTCTATAATCTGCAGCATTGTTGCTTGGAATGTTTGGAAGGGGTTGGAGGAGCGTCTCTGCAGGAAGGAGAATTCGCTTGCTACCTCGTTTTCTGTTGTTATCAGGCCTCGGGGCAATCCAGCGACTACTGCTGCCATGACTACTGTCAGTTTCAAAAGTTGGTGCTTCTCGTCTTATTACAGGGCGAAGAATTTTAGACTTCTTTCTTGCTTCTGCAGCAGCCTTAGACACCTCATCTGCATTCAATCGTGCCAATGTCCAAGGACTAATCTTTACAGCTGCAGGATTCTTTTTCTTTGTCAGGTCCTCCACCTGGGTCTTTTTTCCTAGCGAACTTACGGATCCAGTGTCTGGAGGAACTACATCAAACTGCAAGATAATGAGTTATTGCCCAATAACAATCACAAGACTGATAGGTTTTCAATCGAGGCCCGAAAGCATAAGAAAACTGGAAGCTATTATTGATGAGGAAAAGGGGAAAAGAATGAAAGCCACCAAGAGATTGAAAACAAACGTTCCATTGCCCATCAAACTGCATTTCAAAGCCAAATAACGAAAAAAAAAAAGATGATGAAATGTCACTTTCATATTTTTATTTTGTGCCAGCCTAGGCTATTGTTTATGGTTTAACAAATATAACAGGCTTCATTTCTTCTAAGCAATTGGTATGAAATGATAAGTCAACAAACCAAGATTCAATAAGCCAACAAATCAAAGAATGCACATTGGACTGAAAATGACATTCCACGACTCCTTCAAGCAAATAAGGTACAAATCAAGTATACCTGATCTTCCACAAAAAGACGTGGTGGTGTGCACCATGCTGCACGGTGGAAAGTGTTAAACGAGCTTGCACTGCTTAATCCGGTAAGAGAGCTAGCCAGAGACATCTGAGGACTTTGCTGACCTTCAGCCCCTTGTTGTTCTTGCTCTCGCAAAGCTATGATATAATCATATGTGCTAATTCCCTGTCAACCTTAATTGTCAGCTGGAGCAATTCTATTTCCATCAAATTTTCAGCGAAAGGAAAATCAAAGGCTAACCTTCTTTATAAGAAGAATGTGAAAGAAGAAGAGCTGAGCAAGTGGAAGGGTAGCAATCATGGCCAACACGGTACATACTGCCTGTAATTTGTAAGGTTGCATCTGTAAGTTATGTGTCGAACTATGTGGAGTATATCACACCATACAGTTATCCTCCCGAGTGTGGATATCTTTCTCATTATAGGAATATATTTGATATTTTTTCACATCAGGTTGCCATAATATTCTTACTATAGAAGGGATTAATTATCGGCAGGGGAGGGGGGCTTTGTGGAGAGACAAGGAACATATAGTGCGAGGCATGAGAACACTTTGTACTCTTCTCCATTAGAGCGAAAACATGCTGCACGAGTGAATGGAGCTATGACCTCAAGGTTGAAACGCTATTAATCTGTGTCCTCGGTAGGACTTGGGGCTTAATACGTAACAATTGGAACAACACAAGAATTGTAAGTGTGGTGAGAAATTAGATTCTTAATATAATTTTATTTCGCTAAACCTGAAAAAGATCCCAAGGTTGACCACCCGCAGAGTGAACTCATATTTTCAATACCCTCCTTTTTTATTTGCAACCACAAACCAATGAATCAAAATGGAAGCGAGATGAAGGGAAGTGGAAAAAGTACTCACCACCACAATTACAAATGGAACCAGTGTGAAACTGCTTCCTAACTTGAAACTAATGTCCAAAGAGAATTGCTTCCTCTCAAGAAAACAGCGGATCAGTACAAGAATTCCAGTAGACCATTGAAGTATAAGCTGCAAGCTCATGACAAAGGTTATTGATTTAGTAAAAGGTCACTATAGGTTGTCAAGGGAAGTATTACGGTGGGTACTAGAGAGAGAATAAATTTCTATAAAAATATATTAAATATAACCAATTACATATATGATGAAATCACGATGACAGTAGTAGAAAATTTGCCAATAGATCCAGCAAGTTCTTTTCTCGAACAATAATTAGGTTTTTAAACTAAACATAACACGAAAGAGCAGTTTACAAAGACAAATATTGGCAGGTAGATCATACCAGGAGAAGGGCGGATACCATCAGAGTAAAGAACTTTCGGTAGTTCCTTTTGCCTATACAGTTGTTTAGCCACTACAAAACCAGAGTGCAAAAATGAATCAAATTTTCTTGTTTCACAAAGAAGGTATACTTCTAGTCAATCAATTCAAGGTGTACCCTGCAATGATGATCAAAGTTGTCAACGCACTTGTCACAGACTCTACAATGCTTGCTGTACTTGAAAACCTGAAAGATTGTGCCCATTTTAGTCATGATTTATAAATATTGTAGTTATTAAAGATTCCAGTGCATGACTGTAGTTTTAAGAACAAGCACGGATTCATTCAACAAAAAAATATTGATGATCATTACAAGGACATTTTAAGAAAGCAAATGATACCACGGGTGTTGTGTAGTATTAGACAGGATTATAATGAACAATACTTTAGCTTCCGTTTCTTTCTTAATACTACAAAGTGTTATCTAATTATTGTATCAACCATGCTGTAAACGGACAATCAATGCTTTTTCACACGTGCTTCGATATTGGTGGGTGGTTCCAAGATGCAGAAGCCATTTAACAGCATATGTAACTACACACCTCGACTTCACATAAGCTACAATAGAACATCCCGTCTTCACTCATTTGTTGCTCAGAAGATTCATCACATGAGTTGCAAACAAGAGCACAAGGCAATAAAACCAGCATCGTAATTAAGCAGGAACTTTGATGAGATGACGGATTCTTCTTTTGAGTTTCAGCAGTAGAATCAGCTGTTGCTTCTAAATCTTTGTTTCTTTTATCACAGGATTTCTTTTCTATGGCAGCATTTGCATCTTGAGTCGATGAAGTTAACTCTTCACTGAGTTTAGACTTGTTTAATTTGACATGCTTTCTGTCATCGGGAATGTTTAGATATTTTTTGGACCTAAAGACTCCTGGATCAGCAGGATCAGCAGCAGCACACCAAATGTATAGACTGAGGACACTCATAATCTGAGAAAGATGAGATTAGAGAAACTACAATTAATGCATCGATTTGCTCGTTAGACAATCAGTGCAAGAAACGTGACAAGGTTAAGAAGAACATAAGTCATGCTTCATCGCAATGTGAAACTTAGACGACACTGTACGGAGCAAACAATTAATTTAAAAGATATAAACCAGTATCTTTTCTTCGTTTACAAAATCAATTTTACACACAAAAAATAAAAATAAATAAATAAAAAGAAAAAAAATCAGCATTAATGGATTTCTGATACTACAGTTCAAAACTAAGATATATGTCCAAACCATGTAGCTGCAACCTATGGATTATCCAAGCTGACAAGCTTAACCAAAAATGGCCTATCAACAGACAACAAATGATAAACTGCTGGAATGCATTTATGCATGATAGACCTACAGTATGTGCTTTCTGCTTCACCTACAATTTTTGCCTGTCCTGTTCATAGTTTATTAGACATATCTCCCGGAGAAGGTAAAACAAGGAAACAGAAAGAATAGCAAATTCATCACATCAATTTCGTAATCCCCTCGTCATTCCCAGTTCCCTCCCTCCAACACACAAAAGGAAAAACGAAAAACAAGGTTTTTCACCCCCAAGAAGTGAGCACTACTCTCTCTTTCCGTAAACACACAAGAAGATTAGTGGAGTACAAAAGCAAATAGTCCTTTAGTTTATGTTAGGTACATTTTAACGAACGGTCTTGGGCAATAGTTATGTGGTGCTGGCATGATGCCAGGGAAATACCCACTTCCCAGTGGATTGTAGGCATAAACTTATTTACTCCGTAGAAGTTTTCAGGAACCCGAATTGAAGATATCTCAGAATAACCTGGCAGTCAAGATCAAAATCTGAATCACTGCAAGGCTTTTGAAATACAACAGACAAAATCTGATCTTAAGAAGGAAGATATTGAAAATCTCGAGTGTGAAATTTGTGGCTCCAAATATGCAACCAAAAGCTAAAGGACAAGCACAATTTTCCTCATCAACTAAAAAGTGACAGGTTTTTAATAAAATTGAATGTTTTCAAACTCATTCCAAGGTGGAGTAAAATTCCAAGTTGATTAAATCTCAAAAACATAAAAAACGTATAAGAACTTGGGCTTATCCTCTTAAAAAGTTGATTAAAAATATAATAGAAAACGCCATCGAAGAGTAAAAATGTAACTAATCCAAGTAACTAATCCAAGAAGGATTGGGGTTCCTGGGCACAGAATCAAGATCAATCAAAAAGCAATGAGAGTACAGATCTAAGCTCTTTACAGCCATAAAAGAAACATATAGATGGAAATAGAAAAGAATATTAATAAAGAATGCAAATTGTTCTTACAAGAGGACTATAAATCCCCATCACTATGTATTGAAACAATTGCTTTCCCACGAAAGGCGCAAAGAAAACATAGAAAGCAAATCCCAATGCTAGAAATACAGCAACAGCAACCACCTGCACACGTAAATGATACACCAGAATTCAAAACACTTGGATTATATACAAACGGGAAACAAGATCAGCATTTATACATACAAATACACATAGAGAGAGAAAAGATACCTGGAGTGGATGGTAGGGAAGCTGCCATCCATGTTTCCTCATTGTGCTGATTGAAGAAAAAATAGTTTTCAAGAAACTAAGGCAAGTTAGGGAAAAATGAACTTAGATTTACTCCATTTCTCCACTCTTTAAGCTGCTTAACATTTTTGGGAAAAAGATTCCTCAAATTGGGAATTTTAGATCACTGCTTTGCTGTACAAACTATCAAACAAATCTTGCATACTCATCTTCATCAGTTTATTCATAAGAACAAAAAAGGAAGATTAAAAAACTAAAAGATTGCATCTTTAAAGGGCAAGAAATGGAGGGATGGACAATGGGGACCTTTGTCTAGTTCGCTCAATCATAGCCCACCACCCCTAAAATCCACAATTTGAAATGGGCAATTGAGCAAAATGCAAATACCCTCTTCTTTTCTTGTTAATTTCTTGGAAACCCTTTTGCTCGAGACAAGCAAAGTAAAAGCAAAAATGAGTGTAGCTGAGGAGAGAGAAAAGACCAGTGCTGGATTAGGATTTTGCTTTCCAAGCCTATAATGACTACTTCGGCAATCTTAGATTACACTTTTCCCTCGTTTCTAGCAATGCCTTTTTCAATAGGCAAAATCAAAATTCAATGTGTCACGGGTCCCTTTTATTTCTTCTGTGGTGTGCAGTAGTTACTGTTTCTAACAGTACAGCCCAATTTAAGGCTTCTTTGTCCATCTCTCTCTGGTTCTTCTGCCCTCTTCTTAAATGCATGCAGTGGCAGATAAAAATTGTTTATTTCACTTTATTGCAGATAGCGATTTAAGCCTGTAGCAATTTTTTTGTTGAAAAGGAACAACACAGTGAGCTATAGCGACAATTTCAGGGAAACGATCCATTTCCATCGTCTATAATTCTGTCTAATCTAGTGTATGTTTGGTAGTGCTTATAATTATGAGTTTTACGGAATGTCTGAATATCAAGTGTTTACTATTTGCGGATTATATAAATGTATAGATAAAAAATATATTTAATCAACTTAAATTATAATTTAAAAGCGGTCAAACATGCTCCTTGTTTAGTCACAATTGCATATGTGATGCATAATATTCGACTTAACTAAATAATAATATTTAATGTACCTTACTAGACACGTCGAGTGTCCACTGGCATGTTGAGTGGAGGCTGGTGAACCGAGGGTACAATCCAAGGTGATGTGTACGTGGTGGGATACATTAAATGCATATTTGGGAAGAATTGCAATTACTTTTAGAGTGTGTTTGGTGGAGATTAAAATTAAATTTTTTGTAGATTGTGATAAAAGTTTTTGAAATGTGTGGTTGAAAAATTGTGGGGCTCGTAAAGATATGGTTAATATTGATTTTTTGACTTTGACTTTGACTTGAATTAAAATCAGATTTTAATCCGAACCAAACATCGACTTAATATGATTGAGGACCAAATGTGTGCGGGCACATACACAAGAACAAAGTATTCAATATCTTAATTACCATTTCAAACT
>CAIGRH010188660.1:0-13124 GCA_903798295.1 Fraxinus nigra
TGAAAACTTCAATCGATTTTACATTAGGGATGATAATCCAAATGTCTTTGATGTCAAATAAATTATCAGATGTAACTGAAATTATCATGTATATTAGAGGGTATTGAAATGTCATTTTGTGGAAATATATATGCAGAGAGAAACAAAGGAAAGAGTCTTCAAGGCTTCAATCGGCGAATAAGAAGTTGACAGCCATGAACAAACTCTTAATGGAAGAAAATGACAGATTACAGAAGTAGGTTTCAAATTTTGGTGTATGAAAACACTTATTTTCCCCAGAATGTGAGAATCTTTAATTAATTAATTTCCGTTTATGCATTCTTAGCACCGTCCATCTACACAAAATTGTATTTTTATTCCTTTAATTTGATTTCATAACATTAATCGTGTAGTTTTTATTCCATTGTAGAATGCACTTTCTACAAAAGACACAAGTTGTGAATAGTGGTGATGAGTGGTCAACACCACCACTCAACGCCTCAGCATCCGCCAAGGGATGCCAGTCCTGCAGGGTTAGTGGGGTTCTGGTTACTTTTTCTTCATACAACATGCTTGGCTGAGCTCAGAAGTAAGTTGAACTTACTTTTAAGTGATTTTTTCCCAGGCATGTTTAGATAGGAGATTTTTTCAACATGAACAACATATTTATTTTCAACTCTAAACTTCAAAAATATGAAAACTTACTTATTGACTTTTAAGTAAATTTTTTAAGCTTAGCCAAACATGCACATAGTATAGATGTTGTATCAGGCTTTGTGGTCCACTACATTGTTGTGTGTGTTTGTGGGCGGCTTATGGAAATCTGTATGCTTTTTGTATTTTCCCCAGACTTTTGTCCATTGCAGAAAATACTTTAACAGAGTTTCTTTCAAAGGCTACTGTAACTGCTGTTGAGTGGGTCCAAATCCAAATGCCTGGAATGAAGGTACATATCTCTAGAATTTATCAAAATGTATTTTTTACTAATATAAAATGTAAAATACACTGCCACTCCGGTGTACACGTATGCAGCACTCATAGATTCTGCATCCTTTGTAACAACATTCAGGAGAGAAATTATTTTCCTTTTTCCCTTCTTTTTTGGTTAAGATTATGTACTTAAAATTACAAAAAAGTATTTGTGTTAACCTGAGTGCAATTTAAGAAATATATTTTCAAATCCTAATTCGTACCGATAGGTGATGTGGTCAGTTTGTTTCACAAGTTTATTAAACTATATTAAAGATACATTGCATGGCATGCTATTCACATGTATTTGTAGATGTTTGGAATTGTGAGAATAGAGCATTGCAAAATAATACCAAATTGGGAATCTCTCTTTTTTTTTCCATTTTTTTTTTTTGGTTGATGATGTAAAATTTTAGAGAACAGAACTCTATAGCATCAGTTTGATAATTTAATGTTTAAATGATTAGCCTATCTCCGGATTCCGTTGGAATCGTTGCTATTTCTCATGGTTGCACTAGCGTGGCAGCAAGAGCTTGTGGGTTGGTCTGTCTAGAACCTACAAGGTTGAGTTCAGTTCACTTTTGTTTTATGCTTCTTCCTTCCCATATGATTCAACTTCGCTGGGCTGATTTGATTGGCAATATTTCTTTCAGGTTGCAGAAATCCTAAAGAATCGGAGTTCGTGGTTTCGCGATTGCCGATGTGGATGTTTTGAATGTGCTGCCTACTATCAGTGGTGGAACCGTTGAACTTTTATACATGCAGGTGAATAAATAATTATGACTCTTGAAGCATCTTTGCTATACAATATTGGATAGGACTGAATAGTACAATGGACAAGATTTTAACTTCTTTTTTCTCATTTAGTACTGTCCATTCATGTCCATTACTACATACACTACATGCACTCGGCATGCACTCCATGCTGGCCATTGCCTTGTCTGTGTTTGCTTGACGTGTTATGAAATTTTTGGATTTATCAGCTATATGCGCCAACAACTTTGCCCCAGCACTTGACTTCTTACTGTTACGTTATTCTTCGGTCATGGATGATGGCAATCTAGTGGTATGTAATCATTTAAATCCAGTAGCCTAGTGGTATATCTTTGTTGAAAATCCAGTACTTCTTTTGTGTGGCATTAGTTACTTGGTCCCCGACAAAATCCTTAGGTCTGTGAAAGATCACTTAGCAATACTCAAAATGATCTGAGCATGCCGCCTGTGCAGAATTGTGTGAGAGCAGAAATGCTGCCAAGTGGACATCTAATTAGACCTTGTGATGGGGGAGGCTCAATTATTCACATTGTTGACCACATGAATTTGGAGGTATATTTGTCTTCTATTGTTTTATTTCATCTGTATTATGATTTCTCCCTCTCTTTTATTTAGCTATTCTTTCCTGGCGGAACATGTTCGTCATTTTTATTTTCAAACTGTCATTTAAAGAACGTCTGAACATCCAAGTATAATAAAAAAATGCTTGGAAACAAATCATTTCTGACAGATGTTTGCCTGAAAAATTGTAAGCACTTCTGTTTGGGGGCAGACGAATTACATTGTATTGCAATGCTGATTTTCTAATTTTCTTTATTTATGTTGATTCTGTATGCCCGTATCTTTTACTAGGCATCGAGTGTTCCCGAGGTGTTGCGTCCACTCTACAAATCCTCAACTGTGCTTGCTCAAAAGACAACAATGGCAGTAAGCATTATGTTACTCTATGTAGCTCTTTATAGAATACTTCAAATTTTTGCTTCTGCCCTTCTCCTTTTATGTTTCTTGTCTCATCCCATACAGGCTCTTCGCCAACTGAGGCAGATAGCTCTGGATGTTTCCCAGTCTAATGTAACCAATATGGGCAGACGACCAGCAGCTCTACGGGTACTAAGCCAGAGGTTAACCAGGTAGGAATTTTCCACTAATTTTTTAATTTCTCTCATTTTGTTTATGGTATTCCATTGCCCTATTCCTTTTGGCAGGGGTTTCAATGAGGCGCTAAATGGGTTTTCTGATGAGGGTTGGTCATTAATGGGTAATGATGGCATTGACGATGTTACCATCCTTGTGAACTCTAATCCCGACAAATTAATGGGCTTAAATGTTTCCTTCACAAATGGATATACCTCAGTCTCTAATGCAGTGTTGTGCGCTAAAGCATCTATGCTTTTACAGGTTAGCTGACTATACATTAATTTGGTTGACAGATTGCTGTAAAAACACTGATAAATGCGATACTCAATTTAAAAACTATTGAGCTCACGTTTTTTTATTCTTGAATTCGGCAAACCAAAGATTGTCCTTCATATAGAAATGTTATTACAATGTGCTTTTTGTTTTAAATATAAATATGGTAAATGTTGTTGCCAAAAACCTAAGGGCCCGTTTGGTTTGTGTTTCAATTTTATGTTTTGAGGGTATATTTTAAGATTACTAAAAAATGTGTTTGGTTTGTCATTCTAAAAAACTGTTTCTCAAAAAAGAAAACTAGAAAACATGTTTTGTTTGGAGTTTTGAGAAATCGTTCTATAACGTTTTATTCTGTGAAATTTGATTATTCAATAAAATAGAATAATTTTATGTTTAAGTGTAATAACTTTTTTCTGTTGCAAAAGTAAAATTAAAAACGAATAATAAATTGAGTTGGCATTACAATGTACTATTATTCTTGGTGTCAGGAATTCCATTTGCGCTGTGCAAAGCGTTGCAGTAGTGTTCTTTTTTATTTTGTCTAGAATAGTATTTATGATTTTTTCATAATTGAAGAAATTTTGAATTGATTTTGAGGTATCTGGTAGCCCAAGATCTGCTTTTGTCCTTGTACGATAGGCATGCTTTTTCTGTCCTGATTTTATTTTTCTCTCAATTTTTAATTTACATTTTGTTTCATGCACTAATTCTCAGTTTCATTTTTTTCTGTATTCAGAATGTGCCTCCAGCAATACTACTTAGGTTTTTGCGTGAGCACAGGTCAGAGTGGGCAGACAACAACATAGATGCATACTCTGCTGCTGCTATTAAAGTTGGTCCCTGTAACTTTACAGGGTCTCGAGTTGGTAACTTTGGGGGTCAAGTTATACTTCCGCTGGCTCACACGTTTGAGCATGAAGAGGCCAGTAATTTGTCATACTTGACTATTATTGTCAAACACTCATTCTTCTTTAATCTTGTTTATAGTTTCTATTGTTAAATCACTTTGACTTGTATAGCAATTGTCCTATATGTTTTGACCTATTATTTTCATTTATTTTTGTGCCTTATAATAGTTGCTTGAGGTCATTAAGTTGGAAGTGGTTGGCCATTCCCCAGAAGATGCAATAATGCCTAGAGACCTGCTCCTCTTGCAAGTAAGTTCGTTTCCTTCTTCTTCTTGTCAATTAGAAAACCTTGGTTTCAAAAGGCACAGTTGTACAAGGAGTTGAAAAGCTGTTACTTTAACAAAAATGGGGTCACAACTCACAAGTTACTTGTTTTTTTTGAGAACATAAGTGTAGATAAAAGTAGATTAGTGGATCGAAAATGAAGTATTATAAAATTAAACATTCTTTTCTGAAGAGTGGACTTTATTTTGGAATATCCAAATTTGAAAAGAGGCATTCATTTTGAAACGTGTGAGTATCTTTTGGCTGCAACAACTTTTCAAGATCGACAGGCTTTTTCGTTGATTACATTTTCCATGCCATTGGTGCTCTCCATCTTATCCCTCTATATCTTTAGAATTTGATTTCAATTTTTTAATCTAAACATTCTTCTGGCACTTATATTTTAAATTAATCAATATAGACTGATATATAATATAGCTCACATCTATGGCAGAGTTATGTTCAATATCTTTTATGTGGAGAGAATCTTGCATGGCTTCTGATACCCAGCTCCAAAACTCAAATATTACCTTTACCAACAGTTCACGAAAAAATTAAATTGCCTAGTTAAACATTTATTGTGCGTAAGCAGAGAAGCAACTATGAGAAAGAATAGAGCTTACAAGCTTTCTACCCTTAAGTCAAGGCTTCACACGTGATGCACAAATTAGTGATATTAAACTGATAGATGATATTTTGCTCTAAAATGATAAATTTATATAAACGGTGCATAAAATTTCTTCAGGTTAGTTATGCGAGAGAAAAAAGCTTAATTTATAGAAATGGAGCTATACCCAATGTTGACATACTATAATAAATATAGTGTTCAGAACTTTTAATATACGATGTATTGTCTGTTTTCTAGCCTTGAAAATGTATTTCCTCAGTTTCCCTATCTATGCATTTTTGCAGCTGTGCAGTGGAATGGATGAAAATGCTGTTGGTACCTGTGCTGAACTCATATTTGCCCCAATTGATGCCTCTCTTGCTGATGATGCTCCTCTTCTGCCTTCTGGTTTTCGTATAATTCCTCTTGATTCGTGCAAGGTTCGTGTTCATATACAAGGTTTTTTTTAATTGCATTTGTATACCCGTAACCACATGAATAAATAGGTTCCTATCTGCTCTCCATATGACAGAGATTATGACTTCTAATCTTTGTTAATTTGATAATCTATTAAAAGGTATAATATTTCCTAGAAAAAATATTAACTATTGCAGTTGACAAAGGAGGACTTCCAAGAGGCAAGAACAAGAAAATAAAAATTTGCTTAATTTATATGAATATAATAAACCAATTCAAGGGATGAATCTTGAAGTTTACACCGGCCACATTCTGAGCAGCTCAATGGAATCGGGCAATGTTTATATGATAAGCTGCTATGTTTCGTAGGAAAACTCCAGTCCAAGTCGCACCTTGGACCTCGCTTCTGCTCTTGAAACGAAGACTACAGGAAATAAAAGCTCGAGTGGTGATGCTGTTATCAGTGGTGCTACCAGATCTGTAATGACGATTGCATTTCAATTTGCATTTGAAAGCCACATGCAAGAAAATGTTACAACAATGGCCCGACAATATGTACGTAGCATTATATCATCTGTTCAGCGGGTGGCATTAGCACTTTCTCCATCTCATCTAGGCATCCACGGCGGTCTTGGATCACCACTTGGAACTCCTGAAGCACATATTCTTGCTCGTTGGATCTGCCAAAGTTACAGGTACTTTTAAAGAGTATATAAACAAATGTATGATTGTACTTCAACATTATAAATCTATTTATCTTCATTTTACAACGGTTCCGATTTAATCACATTTTTGTTCTTAACTTATTTCAATGGAGCTTTGGGTAGTTCTACTTTCTAAATCTCGTTCTCTCTGTAGAAACAATCACATTTTGTTTCTTTTCAATCGTTATATCTTTGTTTTCTGTTCATAATTTTTGTAAGGTAATCATGGGATTGTTCTTTAATTGGAATCTGAGTATCCCACTATTAGTTCAAGCTATTTGGATACATTGCCAAAGACTTTATTTGGTTTAATTTGCTCTTATTGACGTTTTCGCTGAAAAAATTAACAATATTTATGTTCAAACTAATATAACTTGGATTAACTATAATGTACACTTCACACACTTTTCTTATGATTAAAGTTTTACTAAGCACAATGAGGAATTTAGATTTGGATTGTACTAGACTTCAGAGAGTTTCAGTCAAGCAGAGTCCCAAGATTCGTTGAATTTCATTAGCAACATTAGGAAACCGAAGGGACAAGTTGAGGTGAACTCAATATGCTATAATTTGCTTAAAAGTTTATAGAATGTCAAAGGCGATGGTACCAAAGTCATCATGAAAACGAAAGAAGACATCTCTCTAGAGGCTAGTACCACTTTCATATGTAAGTTCAGATATGGAATGAATCAAATAAAATCACTAATATCTCTCTGTTTAAATACAAAATATACTATTTCACGGGAAGCAATCTGGGTAAAATAAAGGCCCCAGGATGGTTGAAAGTACTTTTTGATAAAGAGCTTATTACAAGGAAAACTTTCTTGGAGCCTTAGGCATTCTGCTTGGTTTATCTAAAAGAAAAAGAATTCTCGATTGTGATAGGAGCTATATGGGTGTGGAGCTTTTGAAATCTAGTGGTGAAGGGAGTGAATCCGTCCTCAAAGCTCTTTGGCATCACTCAGATGCTATTATGTGCTGCTCCATGAAGGTACCTATTTATATTTTTGCCTCCTGCACCCCCTCCCGTGAATTTAATCCCTGCAGACATCAAAGAATGAGAACATTTGTAGCCAAAAGGCCCAAAGTTATTCAAAAGTTACTTTTTATTTTGTAATGGCATGATATTTTTCATTTTCCTTAACTTCTTAACTTGCTGCAGGCATTGCCCGTTTTCACTTTTGCAAACCAGGCCGGTCTTGACATGCTCGAGACGACCTTGGTTGCACTTCAAGATATAACTCTCGAAAAGATATTCGATGACCATGGAAGAAAAAATCTATGCTCTGAGTTCCCACAGATAATGCAGCAGGTGAGTCATTCCTTTACATATTACACTATGTTTGATATGCTCTGGATTGGACCACAATCGACAAGACTAAAGGATAAAAAGAAGTTAAAATTTTGACTACTGTCCTCTGTAGTGTCCTGTGTGGTACTGTGCATTAATGGGTACAATACATGCATTTTGGAAATAAGCTGACAGGCAAAATAAGAGCAAAAGGTCTCTGATAATGTGGCCAAAACTAGAAATGCAACATTCTTTATATCGAAATGAAATATTATTAATAATACGATACTATATATGTTAGCTCTTTCCGTCAACCTTAGCCATATTTGTTCTCTTATCATCTGAAAACAACCGGGAGCTAATATATAATTGTCTTGGCCATGCTTTTGACAGGGTTTTGCATGTATTCAAGGTGGTATCTGTTTGTCAAGCATGGGAAGGCCAATCTCTTACGAGAGAGCAGTGGCTTGGAAAGTTTTGAATGAAGACGACAATGCTTATTGCATCTGCTTTATGTTCGTGAACTGGTCTTTCGTCTAAATATGTGGTTGAAGGATTGAAGGTATCGGACCGTGAAGAACTTGAAAATTACCTTTTGATTTACTGATTATGGGACAGAATCTTGAAGAAGTGGTTGCGTTTGACTCCTTGTTATCATGCATTCTGTTTTCTGTCTTTTTTCATGTGAAGTTCTATGCTATACCTTCTTGAAATGCCTATGCAAATTGAAGTAAGTTGTTAGTGTAGTTTGAGAATTGAATTGGTCATTATATTTTTCTAGTTTTGTTGAGGGCCCATCTCAACATAACCTACCGTTTTCGACGAGGAGTCCACAGCCGTCTGAGCTAGGTTGACTCCTCCACCCACTTTCCGACTGCCTAACTCTTCTACATGCACATGGATGACCATGTGAGATCGAGTATAACGATGATGGGAAACTACTAAAAAAAATGATCTTTTGAATTGAATGGTAACCTTTCTGCAATTCAGCTACATACGGTACATTGAAAATTCTTTCCTTCGACCAGGGATAAAGTAAGTATGATGAATGAAGAGTTCATTTCTTGATTCCATTTAAAAATCTTGGAGAGCCCACCGATGGGGAATAATATTGATCGATTTTCTTGTTCTTGATCCTTTATCGAAGTTTGTGAACACACACTTTTCATCACTTTGATTCTATGGAAAAATAAATATGTCGGAAGAAAGAGGTAAGAGAATCTTACGAAGAGGGTAATCGAAATTAATAATGATTACTAATCGACAATGTATTCATAGTTCTTAATTTTTTAGTTTACTTTCACAATGGGAATTGAACGAATTTAGTCTTTGCTCGTTTTGGTGTTATAAGTATTCCTTGATTTACATCGAGGTAAGTACTTGATACTTGAAATTATAATATGTGAAATATATAGAAATCTTCGAAGAATGTAAATTCTTCTATTAATGTTAAAGCCATTGTTTGACGAAGTTTTTGATAAATGTTTTAACGGATTTTTGTAAAAGTTGAAGTGTGGTTATGAAGTTGAATATAATTTCTATTTGGGCCATGTTTGTTTCGGATTAAAATTAGAATTTAATTTAAGTCAAAGTCAAACAATCAATATTAACCACATTTTTCAAATGTCAACAACTTTTCAATCACCCATTTAAAAAATTTCTATAACAATTTATTAAAAATTTAATTTTAATTCACATCAAACACCCACTTGATTTGTTATTTTTAACCACATATATCATGATATCAACTTTTCATCAATATTTATTAAAATTTACTAAAAATCTATACTAATTCTATTAAAGTTTATCGAACAAGCACTAAAATTAAAAATTTATTAATACGTTTTAATTAATCAAACTGGTCGATTAAGCTATTTATTTAGACAACTATTTCTGACTTATGGCCCGTTCGGTAGAGATTAAAATCGGATTAAAATTGAAAAACTAACCGTTATTGTTGACTTTCATTAGACGAGTGAGATCCAATAACGGCCATATTTTCAATTTTAATTGGATTTTAATCCATACCGAACGAGGCCTTAGTATAAAGTTGATGAAATAAAATCATGTCTCGACCAAGAAAAAGTATTCTTAACATCTCATTATCTCACAACTAAATCCTCAAACACTACAAAGACAATAAGCCCTTTTCTGGTATGGATTAAATTCAAATTTTTAGTAGATTTTGATAAAAAAAAATTGATAAAATGTGTAGTCGAAAAGTTGTGAATTTCATGAAATGTATAATTACAAAAAATTGAATTTGAATTTTCACCGAACATGGGCCAAGTGTAACAAAAATGATTAGATTTTGACATGAAATTGAAAGGTATATAATTTTCAATCTTTAGAAACTTTCTCATCACAAATTATAATCGATTGAACTTTTCGTAACATGATTCGTTCTATAACTATTTATAAAAATTTTACACTGACTTAATATATAAATTAATTGAAACTTCGAACCCAATAATTTCACACAACATTTCTCATGGAAGCTGCCTATGCATTCTGCCTTCTCAAATAATTATGGAATCTCTTTATGAACTCATCAGCAGCTTCATCTATATGATTGTCCTCATCAGCATTCCTCAATGGAAATGGAGAATCTGTAACCCTCAGCTGCTTAACCATAGGGCTCTTCCCGAACCCCGGCAAAGCCGGTGACGCCGTCGCCGCAGAACTAGTAAGCATCTCCAACGTCCTCACCACCGCATTCATAGTCACATAATCCTCCTCCCCCTTCGCCGAGGGCGACGGCGAGAAGGGGGCACGGTGGTTGTTGTGCTTACGTTTGTTGTTGAGGTGGATGGGGAGATGAAAATTAGGATAAGCCGGGCTGTTGCTGCAGCTAAACTCGTATTCATTTGTTGGGTATGGAAATGATAGATTTCCAGCCGCAGCGGCGGCGGTGGAGGAGGAGGAGGAGGACCCGTGGTGGATATGGTGAAACATGAGATTTTGAATGGCTTTCCCTGCAATCTTCCATCGTTTGAACATCATGTTGAGTTCAGCCATTAATTTACCCTTGGATATGCCTTTCTTCAGCATGTACAACATCGTACGCACTATGTTCCGAACTTTTTTTGCAATAACCGGTAGATTTTGCTCCATTTTTGTAAATCTTGAGGCTTTAGAGAGAAATAAGTGTTTGATAAACTGATTTGTAGAGAGAGAGAGAGGGAAATGTTTATGATGGTTTTAGAGAGAGTCGAGAATGTTTTCAATTGAATTGGAGGTGGCTATATATAGGGGTCCAAGGAGTAGACGACACTGTATTGTACTTAAATTAAATGACCCGTGGGTGAATGGAAACTTTGGGTTAATATTTTTGAATTGACGTTTTTTTGTTTTTAAGAATGTGTGGTTAAAAAGTAAAAGGGAAAAAAATTGATTTACGTGCAAAATTATTTTATTAGAGAATATTTGGTTGAGAATGAATTTTTGAAAAAATAGGTTCAAACAAGGGCTTACTATTTAATATTTGCTCAATTATCGTATGGTCTAGATATGATTAGACAAGCACAGGGTCATATGATGTTCTGTCACAAATTTAATTTATACTAATTAATCATTAAACTAATTGCATATTTTTGTGATTTAATCATATCAGTTATATATATTCACATTTGCCTCGATATTTTGTTCTAATTGAAACTATGTATATACACGAGGTGTGACAACGGGTCAAGTAGAGGCGACTTGACTCTTAAGACACTCGAACTTGGTTCAATCCATGACTCATCTCTATACGAGCTAGTGACCCATGCTTCGAGTAGGGACCGGATGAGACACGGTGAGCTGCTCAATCCATTTGCCACCCTAATATCCTTGTGTCTCGAACTTAAAATCCATGATGCATGAACAATAATATATTGATTATAGTCACTTCTAAGCAAACATGATCTCTAGATTTAAGGCTCGTTTTCATTGATGTTCACAATCTCGGTCATATAAAGTAAATAAGCACTTGGCAGTCTTGGCTTGATAATTTTTTAGAAAAAAAATCAACTATAAACGTCTTTTTTCCTTTTTTGACATCTTTAAAAAGTTACTTTTTAAAACTTTTTCTAGTTGAAAATCGTGATTAAATTGACATGCAATGTACCAGGAGTATCAAATTAGTTTTTCAAAACACCTTATCCTTTTTATTATTATTTCTTTTTTGTGACTTGAGTGTTCGAGTTTCGCTCGACTAATCCTGAAAAGTGGTGGTTTTCCCCTTGGTTCGTCGCTCAAATAAATCTGGATGCGATTGCAGTTTATACATACTCGAGCCGGACAATTGGGATGCAATTCTCCTCCCCGTGGACCTTTCTTTAGAACGTGTGGATAGGACCCCAAAAGGACAATAAAGTGCTTCATAACTTTACTTCCACTTGACATTTGTCTTCTAACATAAATATTGTCTTCCAGCTGTGGTGGGGATTTGAACTTTCAATGTTTCGTAGAAAACCCTTCTGCTTTATCACCGCATCATGCCCGTGGGGTCAAAATCACCTTTTCCGTTTGCAGTGCAGGTTGGCGGTGAGAGCTTTTGATTTTCAAAGTTCAACTCAAGAACAACGTGAAATTTCTTCTCATGGTGTTTTAAAGTAAAGAAACACCTTATTACTTTTATGAAGTTTTTAAGGTTAAAATCACACTTTGTTAACAATTTTTAAAGCCTTGTAAAACGGTAAATTTTGCACAGTTAAACCCGTTCGAAATTTTATTCTATCGAACCGTGAAAAGAAATGTAAAAGAAATTATATTAATAATTAATTTTCTAAATCCGGGGGGTCGATATGCTAAACTTAAAATAAGAACTATTATTTAAAAATAAATTGTTGTGTAATAGGATTTAGAATGAGTGGAAAAATGATTGTGGGGGTCATTTTCTCACCACCAATAAATATCATGTATGTTCCTGCCGTGGACCAACGAAATTATTTACATTTCCTTTACTTAGCAAGGGAGGTTTCCTCACACGTGTCACTTTGTACCAAATAAAAAATAAACAAAAAATAAAAAATAAAAATATTATTAGTCCTAAAGGGATTGTCATACCGTGGTCTGACCTTTTCCTACATTACAAGTTTACAACTCTTTTTGGGGATTCCAATTGCAAAATTTAAACAAAACAAAAGCAGTCAAAAACTCTTTTTCTACCAAATATGACTATTCAAATATAAAATAAAAAATGTTGCACATTTTTCTTTAGGGTGGTTCTTAAAAGGACAAGTATTGGAGCATCGATGAAAATACGGAGGAAAGTGGAAACACAAATATTTTGGAAACATGATTCATTGAATATTAGATGATCGTTAAATCAAGTCGAATACTATATGAAATGGATAGATTAAGCAGACAATAGCATTCAAAATGTCTACGCGATATCAATTCATTATTTTAGGGTAAAAATGTAGAACCGACAAAATGAAAAATCACAAGTCCCTTTTCAGAAAAACATCTGGTACGAAAAATGTCTTTTTCTATGATACTACATTACTAAGGTTAAGTACTGCACGGTCTATGTTACTAAACAAATTATACGAGAATTGAGAGACAACGAGAATATTAATTAATTATAATTCAGAGGCGGCTTGAATTCACAAAACAAAGACATGTTTTATTCGTTGTAAAAACTTGATATGGTACAACGGCTACTTTATACTTTCTCTACTGTAGAATTTACTTTTTTAATACTTTATCATTTTAAAATATTTTTTGTTTTTAATAATTTCAAAATATTACAAACTGGATTCAATATTTCGAATTATTTTAGTATTTTTCTTTTTATTTTATTTTTTGATTTT
>CAIGRH010188704.1:0-11028 GCA_903798295.1 Fraxinus nigra
GCCAGTCAATCAAACAATGCAAAATGATTTAGCTAGCTAACTTGACTTTTTATCTCAAGATTGAAATCATAATATCAAATTTATGCACAACTTCAAAATCACAATACAAAAATTAAAATCCACTTTTTAATATAAAATTGGTGTGTGTTGTGTGTGTGAAGAATTAAGCATAGTATTATGAATACATAGGTTGTTTCAATACCCAAGATTCAATGGTCAAATATGTTCTTTCATCACTCATAAGATTCACACACTCCCAAACTTATTTTTTTCACTCTTTTCCAGTGTGTGAACTAAAGTTGGACTTCTATTTTTTTTTTACTATCCTCACCACTTTAGTTGGCAAAATTTTGCAGTTCAACATTCCAATAAATAAGGATTTTCCATTAAGTTTGATTACTTCAATCTCTAGGACTTATCTATGCTAATAATCTCTTATCAAAAGTCAAATTTTTTTAAACAAATGNAATTAAGGTCTAAAGTATAGTCCTTGTGCGAACGATAAACCTGACTCAAATGTCCACTATATTACTTGTTACGATATTGTATACTTGCGATATAAAAAACGCAACAAGTTGTTGAATTCATACACCTTGGGTGCTCTCAGTGGTACCACCATTTCTTAAACATATATTTGAGACATAACCAAGGCATTTATCGCGTCTTCTGTTTCATGCACCTGTGTTTTTTTTTTTTCAATATTTTTTTCTTTATTTGAAGCATTCTATCCTTTAAGTTTTCTAAATAACCCATGTAACAAGCTTTCGACTGATAACTTCCAAGTCAGTTGACCATAGGGCACCAGATTTTAAAGACCCTTGCATGCTTAATTGATCGAGTTATAAAGGCTACGAAAAGAAATTTTCTAATAAATTATTTTTAATACCTTGATTAGTGCAATATCATACATATCATAACTCATCTTTAACTTTCATAAGTATAATAATCCATCAATATAAAAGAAAATAATTTAAACAAGATAAAACAAGTGGACATTGATATCTTACTTTGATCGATAAAAACGATTGTTGGAAGAGAAGAAAAACAAGAAATTCATGTTCCCAAATCTTTAATTTGTACTTGCTACCACAATAATATGTATCTGTGTTTTCTCTTTCTTTTCTTTTCTTTTCTTTTTTTATTTATTTATTTTTTTTGGACATTACATAAGGTATATAAAAATGAAATTGAAAATAACCTAAGTAAGAAAATAAAGATTCTAAGAAGTGATAGATGATGTGAGTACTTTTCCAGTGATTTTAACTCATTTTGTGAACAACAAGCCATAGTTCATCAATGTTCTGCACCTAGGACACTCAAACAAAATGGTTTGAGTGAAAGAAAAAAAAAATAGAGCTTTAGTTGAAATGACTAATGCCATGTTGATTTATGCTAAGTTGCCATTTAACTTATGGGGTGAAACATTGTTGAGTACATGTAGAATATTAAATAGGATTTCTTCTAAATTTACTAATGTTTCTCCTTATGAATTGTGGAAAGGAAGAAAATCGAATATTTAATATTTCAAAGTGTGGGGGTGTCTTGCTTATTGTAAGAACACAAACCCTAACAGGACCAAGTTAGGTTCAAGAGGCATCAAATGTGTCTTGTTAGATATGCTAGCAATAGCAGATCTTATCGATTGTTGAATTTGGAGTCCAATGTGATTATTGAATCCAGTGATATAGAGTTCTTCGAGAATTCACTATCTTCGGATAATGAATTAAGGAAAATTAATAAAAAAATTCCCAATTCTAGTGAAACACAAGATGAAACATCTTCTAAAGATGATGAATCTAGTGAGACTCAAAGGAGCAAAAGAACTCAAATTGAGAAGTCTTTAGGACCGGATGATATCGACTCTCAACTTATTTCCTTTTACTTAGTAAAAGGAAGTGAGAAGAATGTTGTAAGAACATTTTATTTTGTTCTACAAGTGGAAACTGATCCTAAAACTTATAGAAAAGCCATGAATTCTCGAGATATCATTTTTTGGAAAGATCCAATTAAGGATGAAATGGATTCAATAATGTCTAACAATACTTGAGAACTTGTCGATTTACCACCCGAATCCAAACCTATTGGATGTTCAGGAGAAAGTACAATGTTGATGGTTTTCTTAATACCTTTAAGCTAGACTAGTAACTAAAGGTTATCAACAAAAGGAATGAATAGACTATTTTGATAATTATGCACGGTAGCTAGAATAACATCAATTAGGATATTATTTGCATTAGCTTCGATATATGACTTGCATGTTTATCAAATGAATATCAAAACAACATTCTTGAACGAGGATCTCGATGAGGAAGTTTATATGAAATAACCTGAAGGATTTGTTCTACCTGAAATTGAATGTAAGATGTGCAAATTAGTTAAGTCATTATACGGATTGAAGCAAGCACCTAAGAAATGTCATGAGAAATTTGACTTAACTATTATATCATTTGGTTTTAAACATAATAGTGTAGATAAATGTTTATATTCTAAAGTATGTGTTGATTATGTGTTATTTATATGTTTATATATTGATGATGTGTTGATTATGAGTAATCAGATGGATGGAATAAAAGAAACGAAGAAGTTTCTATCTTCCACGTTCAAGAAGAAGAATCTTAGACAAATAGATACCATTTTGGGTATCAAAGTTCTAAAACTAGTTGGGGGTATCACTTAAGTCAATCACACTATATCGAGAGTGTGATAGATAAGTTCAAATATTTGAACATAAAAGAATATAGTAAAAAAGAATATAGTACCCCTCTTGATCCAAGTTCAAAGCTAATAAAGAATTATAGAAGAGAAATTGCTCAACTAGAGTATGCAAGTCCTATCGGGAGTCTTATGTACGTTGTTCAATGCACAAGACCAGATATAGCATTTACAATTAGTAAACTTAGTAGGTTTACTAGTAATCTGAGCAATAATAATTGGAAAGTCATTGGAAGAGTTCTTGAATATCTAAATGAAATCAAGAACTTAGGTCTACGATACACTAAATCACCGGCTATATTAGAAGGATTTACATATGCTAGTTGGATATTTAGTACCGGTGAAAGTAAACTACTTCAGGTTGGGTGTTTACTCTTGGAGGATGAGCTATTTCTTGGAAATCAAAGAAGCAAACATATATAACACACTCAACGATGAAATCTGAATTTGTAGCATTATCAGAAATTGAGAAAAAAGTTGAGTGGCTTAAGGATCTATTTTATGAGATACCTTTCGGACCGAAGAATACATCTTCGATATCTATCATGTGTGATAGTCAAGCCACATCAGCAAAAGCATATAATGAGGTATATAATAGAAAGTCTAGACATATGAGTCTAAGACATAACTTATATAGGGAAATTAATCAAAAGTTGAACAATTTCCCTAAAATGTGTAAAGTTAATGAGAACTTAGCGGATTCATTAACTAAACCTCTAAATAGAGGTTTAGTGATATCTACTTCGAGTAGAATGAAATTGAAACTCTTGAACTAAAAGTCCATCAATGATAGCAACCTTACTTGTCATTACTCAAAAAATAATCCACAATTTCAAAGGGTAACAACAAGTCATTCGATAAATGGATAGTTTCATCATTATGTAATCCACAATAACCATATTCTAGTTAAATAATGTTGGTTTTTATTAAAGTGAGGGTTGAGCTTTAAACTCTTAATGAAGTTCAGTACTAAATATAAGTATCTCTAAAAAGTAACAAAGATACTAGAGGAACTTCACATTGATAAATTTCGAGGTGATACCGCCTCAATAGAGAGTTAGAGTTTCTCTCTTTAAAGTTTGTTGAAAAGGATGAGCGCAAAACTACATTAGCACTAAGTGATATTGAGGAATTTGAGGACATGTGATACTTTTGTGTGTGTGTGTGTGTGTGTGTGTGTGTGTGTATTGTCATATGAAATGATTAGTTCAAAACTTTCGTGCTACCTTTAATTCCGACTTTACTTTATTCGAATTACATTATGGCTAGATTCAAATCAAAAGATATATAATCATTATGCATGAGTATTATATATTTTGAATATGAAATTTTATTCAATTTGAACAAGTGGGGGATTGTTAAAGAATATTATTCAAAATTGTTAAAATGGATGTGAAACGAAAAGGGGATTGAGGCCATATATTCGAACTATGCGACCGCATAGTTCAAAGAACCATGCAGTCGCATAGACCAATATCAGGACTTGAGGCCCCGGTATTGATTTAACTATGCAATCGCATAGGTCAATTTTTTGACCTATTTTGCCGTTGTGTTTTTTAATTTGGTGGTTTTTCATACATGTTTTACACCATTTGTAGTAAACATTTGATGGTTATAAATAGGTGATCCATGTTCAAGGCAAGACGATGAAAAATCATTATTAAACAATATATATTCCACAAAACATATAAATTGATCATTTTCTTCATATTCAAATTTCATCATTATGATCTTCAAGTTTTTGGGGATTTCACTTAAAGTTTGAGTGTTAAATCCTTTGAAGGCTTGTTTAGTCCTGTAAATCATTTGTCTTAATCCTTACAAGCATTATTTCAATCCGATATAGGGCAAATATAGTTTGAGGACAACGATATCATGTTCAAGCCATCGGTTGTTTGTTATCAAATCAATTTCCTGGTTTGGTACTTGATTTGTTGCTTTCATTGATGATATTCATTTTTTCTGGTTTTGGCTCATTGCTTTATTCTTCGATCCTCAGAGTGGAAGTCATCAAATTTTCAAACAACACATCATGCGACTTGGGGTTTGCATTCCAGAGGGTTCCAGATTCAATATGGATAGTAATTGCCCATAATGAAGTTTTATAGGGATTTGTTGCGTAGTCTTGTGTGTGAAGAAAATATTTTAAACTGATTGTTAGAGATCTAATGCAAAAGGGAACGTATGACATTCAAACTTCCAATATGGTGCTCCACGATGAGGTAAAAAAAAAAAAAAGATTGATGGATTTTGGAGAAGGAATGGAAGAACAAATTTTAGGACTTAAAAAGAATTAAAATGGAGCGAGATACTTGTGCATAGTTGGGAATATGTGCGATAGTATAGTTGGTCTGATTGAAGTGGAGTGATCTATGGTGTTGGATTAAATGAGATAAGGAGTTAAGTGATTTTTATAATATCATTTATTAAATCATTTATACCAAGATTTTGTAGTCGTTGCCTAAATAAAAAATTTTGATTGTAAAATATGAAAATTTTATTTTAAATAGTTGTGTGGCGTAATTTTCACATTTTTCATCATTCAATAATGGGCTTACTTTGGCGTGCTGACCCCAGCTAGATGTGGCCCTGCTCATTTTGTATGCTAGACTTGGACTTTGTGCACAGTAGGCTCGGGAAATCAGTTTTGATTGTTATGTTCATGTTTGGTACATTTTGTCCATGTTTGGTTCTACTGAAAAGCCCATTTAAAATTCAAACTAAAGTCAATAATTAATTTTAAATAAACATTTATTAGAATTAACAACTTTTCAATTATACGTTTATAAAAATCTACCAAAAAAATCATATTTTTATCTAAACCAAAATCTTGTTTGATATTTAGAATATGTTTATAAACTGATTATAATCATTCATGTCACATTTTATCAACACAGTTTAAAAGACTTATAAGCACTACTCATTTGTGTGTGGATCGTGGATGTCAAATTTGTGTCGTAGCAATGTTAACATGTTTGCTGGATTTTTAGCTCGTTTGAACCGAATGTGTAAGAGACTAACTTAAAGGGATGCGTAGGCTTGGTGCTTCACTCGGTAGATGGCTCGAGAAAGGCATTTGCCTTGTAAAGAAAAAATGAACATAATTTACGTGTTGAACAATATTAAGCACCTATTTGTTGGGATTAAAATTATATTTTTAGTAAATTTTGATAAAAGCTGATAAAACATATGATTGAAAGTTGGGGATTCATTAAATATATAATCAAAATTAATTGTTGATTTTGACTTACAGCTTACCAAACATGGATTAAATAGTGTATAATCATGACTTGACTAGTTATCAATTATGCCCTTGCTTGACCTCCATTAAAATTATAACTCATTTTCTCTCTTTTTATCAACATCACATTATTCAATAAAATAATATTACGCATAAATTTTAAAAAATAAAAAAAAAAAAAATCTTCCTTTTTAACAACACTTTTTTCAAAGACAGTATTCCAAAAATTAAAATTTCAAATAATGGGAACCAAACGGAGATAAATTGGATCCTTCTTCTTTGGCCGTTTCTACAATATTGCCAAATCCGAACAATTTCCAAGTGACATGGCATTATGAGCAGTAGTAATCTTCGTCATCTAGCCTGAAACAAGCAAATGGCCAAATTTATAATATAAAACATTTATAAAAACTTCTCAAACATGCTTTTACACAGATCTACCTGGAAACAAGCAAATGTTTAAAAGGCAATATATAAGGCTCCATCCATTATTAACTCTTTGTCTTAAAGAAGTGGCCAACAATAAATGGGAAAAAGCTTTTATTAGGGTGTTAGTGGCAACCTGCGACATGTTTGTTTTTAAAATCTCTCTGTCTCCCTTTTTATCCGTTCATAGCAAAAGGAAATCAGAAAAAGGGAGACCTTTAAATGAAATTTATCAGCAAACATTTAAGGGCCCTCTGTTATTTCAACTTCGAAATCGAGGATACGTCTTACGATTACGTACTTATTCTGTTTCATGTTAAAGAATAAAAGCATGTTTGGTACGGTTTAAAATCCAATTAAAATTGAAAATATGGCCGTTATTGGGTCCCACCCGTCTAATAAAAGTCAACAATAACGGCTATATTTTCAATTTTAATCTGATTTTAATCTCTATCATACATCCTCTAAATAAAGAGGAAATTACAGTAAATACAATTACCAAATTAACGTAAAATAGATATTTTTACAATTATCAAATAAAGTATTCAGTTCAGTTCCATTCTATTAAATTTTATGGTTGATCTCATTAAAGGATAATGTAGGATCAGTTGAAAATAAGCATGTTTGTAATTTCCATGTTACACATCTACACTTCATCTATGTCACGTGACCATTGATGAGTTTAATTATGATACTTATAATGAAGACTACTTTGATCATATATTAATATAATCAATAGACGAAATTGTTTGGAGATGTTTTTGGTTATGNTAATCTCTATCATACACCCTCTAAATAAAGAGGAAATTACAGTAAATACAATTACCAAATTAACGTAAAATAGATATTTTTACAATTATCAAATAAAGTATTCAGTTCAGTTCCATTCTATTAAATTTTATGGTTGATCTCATTAAAGGATAATGTAGGATCAGTTGAAAATAAGCATGTTTGTAATTTCCATGTTACACATCTACACTTCATCTATGTCACGTGACCATTGATGAGTTTAATTATGATACTTATAATGAAGACTACTTTGATCATATATTAATATAATCAATAGACGAAATTGTTTGGAGATGTTTTTGGTTATGATAGCAAAAGTTTTGAGCTTATAAGATTATACACATTTATAAGGTAACATATGTTGTTCAAGTGAAAGATTGTTGGGAAATTATTTAATTTGTAATGTGGGCCGAGACGCATAATTAATTGTGTACATAGCACTCGTATGGAATAGGTCTTACCATGTGAATGAAGCCTCCCATATGAATGTTATATATATCCCTTACAAAAATTATGTACTCTTAACTAAATCCAAAATGGCTTTTGCATAGAATGTATTCGTATGTCTATTTCTGTTTCATAGCTTCTCAGTCTATTTGAGTGAAAGGGTCATAGTCAATCTCAGAAAATATAGAGAGAATCGTGGTGATTGTGACTAGACAATTAGACCTAGCTTGTGACATTTCAATTCTGGTATAGAGTAATTAGGAGTTGTTTGCATGGGCGAGCAATATCTAAAATTTGATACAATATTTTTATTCTTTAATTATTATTGATTGTAGGAAACTTTATTTCATTGAAAAAGTATATTTTTGTCATAATAAAATATTGAGAATTTCTCTCTTTTTGTTCTTCATTAACATTCGAACTTATCAAATATATTATTATATTTGTGACATTCAATACTAGAATTTATCAAAGGATTGGACATCTTTTATGACGTTCGCAAATCGAGATTCATTGGTTTTGCAATCAAGAGGTCATTCAAAAATCATTTTTGTTGGTTGTTTGGTTCAATAATTTGTGGGTCGAGATTCAATCTCTTTTAAATCATAATGTGACTCTTACCTATCCAAGTTTATGAGTCAAAACTCTTCGTTTTCAAACTTCGACGGATGCTTAGAAATATGAAGTGGAGCATGTTTTCACGAAAGATTTGGATGGTTTCAGTCTTTCATTCGGCAACTATAATCTTTAACCATTTGCTACTTTTGAAAAGTTTTGAATCAACTTGTTGCTTAATCAATAAGTTGAGAAACAATTCCACTAATTGAGAGAGAATCATTCAAAAAGATATTTTTAAAAACTGAATCAGCTTTTTTTTTTTTTTTTGGTTTAAAAAATCTACATTTTGTGATTGACATACGCAAACTATTTTCTTTACGTCAGAGCTATTAAACTAAAAGAGAATCTTAGGGATCACACTTGACAAATGTTGTGGTACAATGTAATTTTGGAATAATGATTTTATAAAGAATGTTGTGGTTAGAAGATAAGAAAAAGATTTAGATTTACGTATAATATTATTTTATAAAAGAATGTGTAATTAAAAATGAATTCGGAAAAGAAGAAGTCCAAACATTTATAATGACTATTCACATTGTCCAAACTATACGTGTGGAGGGGTGGTAGTGCAGTTTTAGATATGCCCTGTTTGAATCTCATTTTCTAATAAAAATATTTTTTCTTAAATTCATTTTTAATCATATTCTCTCAATAAAATAATTTTACACGTAAATCAAAAATCTTTCTTACTTTATAACCATATACTTTCTAAAAAAATCAATATTACAAAACACATTTTCCCAACAAAATGGAGGTCAAATAGAGATGAAATGAACATGATGTGTGTGAAAATGTAAAGACTATAAAAAATTATAAACATTTTTATAAATTGAAAAAAAAAATTAATATTAATTCAAACTATGATCACTTGTTAATTTTAATGCAGTATAAGCATGAAATTGTGTAAATTTTTAGTAGATTTAGATGATTAAATGCATAGTTGAAAAGTTGATAAAAAAATATGAATCTTATTAAATGTGTTGTTGAAAATACATTTGGAAGAAAAACAAATTTTAAAAAATGGTGACTAGCTCCTGTTTGGTACACATTAAAATTTTCATTTTCATTCTTCTATTCATTTTTAACCATACATTCTTTAATAAAATAATATTTTTCATCACATCAATAAATTTTTCTTCTTTTTCAATCACTCATTCTCCATTAATCTACTATTTCAGAATACATTATTTCAAGATAATGTGACTCAAACACGCCCTAAATATAAAAAACTTAGGAATTGGAGTTTCTAAAACATTGTTTCCTAAACATGCAGAATTAAATATTTTGTTACTCACTAAACTTATATCTCTGTCATGTTTTACTCATAGAATCTTAAAATGCTTTCGAATGGTCACTAAAATTTAACATATTACACTCCATTATTTACTCATCATATTTCATTAGTCATTAAACGTATATCTCCGTAAAGCTTTACTTACGAAATTTTAAAATAATTTCGAGTGATCACTGGACTTTAACTATTCCGAAGTATTTTAAAATTTAATAAATAAAGTGTGCCGAATGTACAATTTCAGTTACTAATAAAATGAAAACAAGAGCATGTTTAAAATTTCCATACAAATTAGGTGTGGGCTATAGGTTCGATCTTTCCGTAGATTTTGTTTTGGATTTTGTGTTCCTTTCCTACTTCTCACGTGAACATCTGTTTTCCATGTTAGTACACCTTCATTTATTCTTCTGCTCTCTCTCCCTCTCTCTCTCCCCTATAGTATTGTTGGATAGTAAAGGCTGAGCTGGGCTGGAGGGTACGAATTCGGCCTGTCGGGTTGCAGTATTTATGCTGTAGGTTTCTTCTTATCTTGAGTATGGGAAAGCAACTTGTTACAGTATGCATAAATTCATCAACGGTAATGCCCCAAGGCCCAAGTTGTATGGAAACAAAAAATGGAAAAGCGTAGTGCAATAATACGAGCAATATGTGGAAACGTTATTTCGGGGGGGAAAAAAAAAGTAGGATATGAAACGTTATATAAAAAATAATAGTTTATTTTAATAATTTTGACAATTAACTTTGAAAAGGATTAAACTCAATGTTTGTTAATATTTTTTAGGAAAAAATTCATATGGTTAAATTTCACTCATTTCAAATTTAAAAGATAAGATTTAAAATTTCAAGTTTCAAATTTTTTAAAATTAAAAATTTCAAATCTCAGATTTTTTTAAATTAATTAATTATATTACATATAATTTGATCACAAATTCTATATAATTGGTCGCATATTACTAATTGGTCATAAATCACAAATTTTACATGTTACAAATTATTTTACGTCACAATTCAAAAATTTTATAGGTCACAATTTGTTCATCGATTACAAATAAAAAATTGAAACGTCACAATTCAAAAAATTTATGTCACAATTTGTTCATTAGTCACAAATCAGAAATTTTATAGGTCACAAATTATTTTACAGTCACAAATAAGAAATTTTATAAGTCACAAATTATTTTACGGTCACAATTCAGAAATTTTATAAGTCACAACTTTTTCATCGGTCACAAATAAAAAAATTGAAACGTCACAACTTATTCATAGATCACAAATCACAAATATTATAAGTCACAACTTAGTAACAATCACAAATTGTCAAATCATCGATCACAAATTATTTTTTGTTCACAATTTATATTTTTCATTGGCTACATATTGTTTATCTATCACAAAATAATGAATTTAATGGTCACAAACAACCAAATAATCTGTGACCACCACCGATATTTATGATACTACCTCACTAGGGCTGTAAGCAAAAATCGCCAAACCGGAAAATCGA
>CAIGRH010188768.1:0-14260 GCA_903798295.1 Fraxinus nigra
GCCTGTTTGATAGGAAATATTTTCTTGGCAATTGATTTTCTCATTTTTGATCACGTGACCTTTTATTCCACAAAAATGAGAAATTGAAATTCCCGTGAGTGAGCTGATTTTTTGTTTTCTTGACAATTGATACAAATCCATACTTTCCCTTTCTCTTTCTTCTCACGTCAAACCCTATCATTTCCCTTTCTCTTTCTATCTAAACATCAGTTTAAGTGACATTGGATGTCCCACTTGTTAAAAGTTAACTCATTGGACAAGTTTAGGTAAGCTTTCACTGTCATTTAGACTAATACTAGATACTAGATAACATTATTCAAATTATAAGTTGATACTCAGGTTATTTTAACTTTTTTTTTTCTTTTATTAAAATATGAGAACTACTTAGAAACATTGACCAGATGAAAAATTTAACTTGTTATTACTATACATTGGAATTGAAATTGAGCTAGAGGAGGTTGAAACTCTCATTTGGAGTCTTGGCTTTGCATGCCATTGGATGTACGTTGTATGCGTACGTAAGGCAAATGCTCTCACAGCAGCAACCGCGAACCCCTCAGACTCCAGGGACACTATGGAATATATTGATTAACGTGTTGATAGAGGTGTTGGATCGAGCTACTTCGAGAAAAAGCTTAACCCACCTTGGGACTGGCATACAAGCAATTAAGGGTCACCAATAAATGTAATGGGCTAGCCCAGGTTCGTAAATGGGCTGTTCTAAGCTTCCAGCGAGAGCTCGGCCCGGCCCAGCCCAGACCAGCCCAATTAAGCATGCGCGAAACACACATTTTTCTATAATAAAATAATTATCTTTTCAATATAATATTACTCTAAATTAAACAGTTATCTAAGCCAAAAGCCAGAAATTCTTGTGCAATCTGGTTCTCATAACATATCCACTAACTCCTTTGCTTTGCTTTATTACTCTAATAGTTAAGCAATCCAATACATTTATGCATTGTTCTACAAATATCCTTGTGATGGCAAAGGCTGCCAAAATTGCATAACCCAAAAAATAAAAAAATAATTCATTATAGAAATCAACAAAATAGGAATGTGAAAAAGGGGAAAATGGTCTATGTAGTTGACCTTAAATTTATTGTAAAACCGCAAATTATCTTTATATATATAAAAAAAAAAAATAGTACTAGTCGAGCTTAAAAAACCCCCCACAAAATATTCATCTCACACATTTACAAATTGGTGCCCTAAAGGATTGAAGTACTTCATCTCAAATTTATTGCAAAACCCACGGGAAAATTAAAAAAAAAAATCACTTGAAACCAGCAAATTAGTACAATGAAAAATGATTTATGCAAGTGAACTTAAATTCATTGAAAAACCCACAAAAATGGAGTTTAGAAATAGAACTTCCATCAAAATCTAATAAAAATATAATTTTAATCCTTGCCAAATAAGGGCTGAAAGTAAAAATAATGGGTGAACACATACGTGTTAACGCCGCTTGGCAGTCTTAAAAAATAAATCAGCTTCTGAAATTAAATTACTCATTCCATGTGCAAGATTTAGAGCTTGCCAAGTATTTTTCTCTTCTGAGGTAACATACTGTTTGAAATCCTCGCGATGGCCAAGCATATTTTTCCATGTTTCTTGTAAAGAATCAATTAGACAATCAGGGATTCAGGTTCGGGGTTAGTGAAGGACTTCAGTCTCCTAATGAAATCCATGCGGGTACACTCATCCATCACTTGAGACCCTCTTGAAGCACCCTCCTTATGTTTGGATAGAGAATCTCCTACCTCCTCTTGATAACCTAATACTGTATTAGCATCAGATATATTCCTAATATTTTCTGGTCAATAGGCAGTACATGTAAAGAATGTCGGAATTTATCGCCACTGACAGGATCCAAGTTTGGTAGTAAATATTGAATTAGAGACTGCGCATCTTCTGCATTGGTAAAATGACCATAAGATACTGTTGTAGAAAATAGTTCTCCTTCATTCATAACCTCGTCTCAGGGACGAATCATAATTCTGGCTCATAGTAAATATCAAGTGATTTACGTGTATCGTCTATAAGAGAATTATCAACTCCAGCAGAAAGCTGAAAACTTTTCTCCAACTTGTCTACTTCAAAATAACCAATTTGCTCAGTTGGATGGCAACAGCTTTCAGTAGGCGAACAGTGATTGGTTAGGGATCTTTTCGTTTCAAGTGCATCACCATTAATACCATCAAATATTTCCCCCGAGACTGCAGAAATCCTCTCGCTGAAGCATCCCCCTTCAGAATCAGAAAGTACTGCATCAATCTTATTCTGAGTATTTCGTCGAGTGAATACTATTGGGAACTGGGAAGTGAGAGGAATCAGAAAACTCCCAATTAGTACCAATTTGTGCACATTCACCATCATCCTGAGTTGAGTGCAATCTCAATACAGCTTCCTTCTTTGCCTCGATAGTGTCAGCTTCACCATCCTTCAAATATGTATTTTCTGTTTTAATGTCATTTATCTTGTCTTCCTGAACTAATACTTCCACCAGCCTACGGTTTTCTGCCATCAAAATCAAAGACTTGACAATCTCCTCTTCTGCAAGCTCAGAGAGGTGACCCCGATGGATTATTTTTGGTAGGATTTGATGCCCAGCATCAAGATCAAATAGAAGAGGACTATATGTCATCTGCATTTCATTACCTGGATACGGTTATAGTTACAAAGTGAAATCAAGAAATTTAGGGTTTGTTGCTTTATGCAGGTATTTGAATGTTATGAATAAAACACACTTTTAAGAAACTGAATTGTACACCATTCAAAATGATCCAAGTATTTTATGTCAATTCAACTCAATGTGGAATACTGATGCATTCCTGTAAGGTACATGGAAATATTTAACTACAAAATAAAAATTGGGTTAAAAACCTATTTGGCACTCAACTTATAGGTATGCCGCATCTAGGTCACCCGTCTTATTTCTATTGAAAATTTAGCGCTGAACTTTAATTTTATTACCTTGTTAGTGACTCCACTCAATTCCATCAACAGAAACTACAGCAATGTACACATGAAATGCAGAATTATTATCTAACATAATCTCAGATGCCAAATACCAACAATTGACCAACAGATAAGATATCATTTTATTGAAGCCGTTTTTACAAATTACCAAGCACAAAACTGAGATTTGATCCTGAAACAACCTATTAATGTTGGCCAATTGTTGGTATTTAATGTCTAAAATTAAGCCATATAACAATTCCGTCAGCCACGTGCACATTATGTAGTTTCCATTGACAGAATTGAGCGGAGTGACTAACAAGGTAAGAAAATTGAAAGTTTAGTGCTGAATTTGTAACAAAAAAGATACAAGAGGCCAAAATAGAACCCACCAATAAGTTGAGTGTACAAACAGATTTTTAATCAAATAAAATTTTATATTCTACTAGTGTATTTAAATTTGTAAATGCATGCAAATCCTTGGAATCTTTTCAGAGATTTATATTGAACCCTTGGATATAAATAAGGGAGCATTATAGGAGGCCAAAGTTATTTTTGTGTTATTGCCTGAAGCAATTCTGTAAAAGGAAGAATTTATATTAGAATGATTGTATAGGAAACAAAGAAAGTTTCAGGCACAAGTTACAGAAATATGGAGAAAATAGATTTTGTGAGTATGAATTACCTTCCCTAGGAGATTGGCCTTGCCACCAAAACTGGAGATGCATTATGGTTTTGCGAATGTCTCCTCGACAGTAATTAATGAATCATTCTACCAAGAGAGGATGAATTACAGCTTTTTCTGCAGCACAAACCTATGAGGGTATCAAAATGTAGTTCCAAATAAAGATATTGATGAGAATTCGAAAACGAAAATCCGCAAGTAGCTCATACCACACAGACAAGTCCAAATAGCTCCTTCAGTGATGGTACAACAAAATTTAACTCTAACCTGTCCAAACTCTTAGGAAGGACAGGATTGTTACCTAAGAGAAATATCCCCAAAATAACTGTTACTTCACTGCCTTAAAGAGGGTCATTTATGACAAAATGCTACCGACAAGACTTCTTACTATTGCTCGTTAAGATCATGGGTTGTTTGGCAGTCCCTGCAACTTGTTGTATTGTAGATATAAAACCATGGTCTTCGCTGATAGTAGCATCCGTATCCTCAAAAAGAATCAAGGTTTGAATCTCATTCTGATAATTAGCAACTTTATTCTCCCGGAGGACTGATCTCTCTGGCCTTGCACCAGTACTGTGGGAATCTGCATTCTGTGATAAGAGTACTACCTCAATAACTTCATCATCAGAGAAGTGGGACTTTGTAATGACAGCTGATAAGGACTTTGGTAGAGGTCTGTAGTCTGAATTAGTTGAATTTTCTGCTGCGCTGAAACAAAAATCCACATTTAAGATGTTAGTGATTTGTCACATTTACAACTGCAGAACTCATATTACCTTTAAACCTTTGAATCATTCCAATTAATAAATTTAGCATTTGCCTTAGAGATGCTTCCACATTCAACTTCTAAATAGTTAGCAGTCAAATGCAGAATCCATCAAAAAAGAATATATTCGTCAATTAACGTCAGCACATGAGCATGTCCAGAAAAAAAACATTTTAGAAGGTTATACAAGAACTGAGCTGCTAGAAATAGTTTCCTTTTTAAAGAATGATAAGTTTTGGTGTCTTTGCATCATTAGTTCGCGATAGTTGTGAGTCTTGAACCATGAATACAAAATGTTCCTTTAAGAAAAAGTCTATTGATCAACACTTGAAAGTTTGACTCGCAATTACATTTCAACACAAGTTTATAATATAAATTATTTTTTTCCGATCGAAGCACTTTCAAGAGACAGGTGTTACAATCATTTGTACTTGCAAACTAGTCTCATATGCTAGTCATTGTGCTTCTCATTACATGGAGTAAGATGATTTTTATTTTTTATTATTATTATTTTTTTTGTTTCTTTGGATGACTAGCAAAATTTGTTGCTTTTTGGCATTCAGCTACAATATTTCAATACTTGGTCACGAAGAGAGATCGTCCCCCATGGATAAGAAGGGGTAGTCTATCTCGTAAAAGTCGAGCTCTTTCAATCGGGGATAAATGATAATATAGCATTATATATAAATGGAAGGCTTGTCAAATTTAGATGAGTTTATTTCAGTTTAGTAAAAGTTTTGACTTCAATTAGGTTTTCATTCCTTAGTTTTAGTTCCTAATTAAATTAGACTTAATTAAACACTTTTTCATTAGACTTGATTGTTGAATAAATAAATAGTTTCTCCCTCTAAATTCTCTCTTTTCTCTCCCCTTTTTTCTATCTCTTCATCCTTTCTCTTTTCTTCTTCCCCTCTTTCCCCTTCTTCTATACTTCAGGTTCTAAATGTCCATTGTCACTTTCTCTCTGACATATACATCCTTGCTCCACACTCGAAACATGATTTAAATTGATTAACCCCTATACATTCTTAAGCTTAGGGTAGAAAAAGAAAATGAATAGTTGTAGTTGCAAGCACTACTGTGTAATCTAACATTTCTTGTCATTCTTCAGAATTCTTCTTTTACAGAATCATCTCAGGTATTCCTGTATAGTTATAGCTATTGACATAAACTTGTTTAATAATAAGAAAAGAAAAGGTATATACTCGCAGCAGAGTTTGGAGGTGAACTGGTCTCCTCGTTTTCATCAGGGGATTCAATGAGGATTGGCTCTTTCTTCTGCCTTTTCTGCTGTGATCTTTCCAAGTCCTTTTGAAAGAAATCAGACTGTGTAAAAAAAAAATCCAAAAAATTGAATCATTGAAGAGTTAAAATGTACTCTTCATTTTATCAACTTAAAATTTCTAGAATTCGAGATGTAAACTCATGCAGCATAGAACCATTCTTCCTCTGCTTCATTTTGCTGGGGTCAGACTGAAGGTAGGAGGATATTTGCAGTAAGGTGTTCACTTACTAACTGTAGCTGGAGAATTTCAACCGCTAGCTTGTCTGGAATTTCTTTACCATTGGTTTAGCCTGAAATATAGAAAATTTAGCTCTTGTTTTGTCCCCATTTTATAAAATTCATTTTTAACCACACATTTCATGGGACCTTTAATTTTTATCATCTTTTCAACCACATATTTCATCAACTCTAAACAAAATCTACTAAAAATCTGATTTTTAGCTCAACCGACAGGGGCAGGGGTTAATACAACAGAATTCACAAACAGCAACTATTTTGGTTTTATGTAAATTATAGGATTGGCTCCATTTTACACCAACCTATCGTCATATCCTAAATATGAAGCGAAACTCACAAACCACAACTATTATGGTTTTATGTAAATTATCAGACTGACTCCATTTTACTCCACCATGTCTTAAAGCATAGTTTTTATTAGGAAAATGCTATGGGTACATAAGTGTACCCAGAGGGGTGTCCATACGAACAAGTTCTCTTAATCAACTTCAGATAAACCTGCCACTGTAATTCCATATGCGTCCCAATGCAATCAAAATAAAATTAATAACATTCTACAATTTCTGTGCACCTTGAGAAGTGATCAATTATATAACTGTTAAAACAGCTCAACTACTACAGCCCAAAGAAAAATGTTTATTATGAATCTGCAACACAATCACGAGATTTTTTCTTCACCTTCTGGCTAGAGGATTAGTCAAAAGAAGCGAATGGATGCAATGTACAATCCTTGAAGTTGAAGCAAGATGTACAGCAAATACCTTATCAGAAGAAGCTCGTGACTGCGGCGGTGTCCTTTTCACCTTCGAATTGGCCTCTCCCTTTCATTCCATTACTACACCATTCCTCTTCCTCCTCCTCTTCATAATCCTTACCTTCCTCAAATTCATCACCCTCGCAATTTCCAGCTTCCTTGACTGAACCCTCTCTGTGTGGAAACAGCGTCGACTGAACCAATCGCCGCCGGACGCGAGTCTCCTCCATAGCTGAATTGGGGTTTGATGGTGGAGGAGAAGAAGGATTTGCAATTGGAGAAGCGGTTTTGCCGCGCAGTGAATTCTTATAGGGGTACTCGGAGCTGGGGAGTAAAGGGTAAATAATTGTTTTTCTGGGTGAAAATAGTAATTTTAACTGCGTTTTGTGGGAGGATATATAAGTTGAGGATGCCCGTGTCAAGAAAACAAATTTAGGGACTTGAATCGCATATTGGCTATAGTTTCGGGACTATCTTCGAGTTTCCCAAAGAATATTACATGTGAATTATACTTGTCTCGATGTTCAAGAAAGTTGGCCACTGTCGGATGAACGCTCTCTCTCTCTCTCTCTCTCTCTCTCTCTCACTCACAGTGCAGCTGGAATCAGCTCCAGACCAGTAAAAATTCTAAACCCTAAAACGTGAGAACAACCATAAAACGCCAAGAAATCCACCTTTTCAGTTTTCCCTGCAAAAAGGCCTTTCCTTTCTCTCACATTCACGGGTTAAAGCAGCAAAAGAACCCATTTTTTGCATAAACGGAGATAAATCCTTGTTCTTGAAAATGGCAAACAAAAACCCATTCACCATTCCCATTTTCTTCCTCTACTGCTTAACTACATTACTCTCTCAGGCAACCTCAAAGTCCACAATAGAGCCATGTTCCAACTCCGACACCTGCAGTGCCCTCGTGGGCTACACTCTCTACACCGACCTTAAAGTTTCAGAGGTCGCTTCTCTTTTTTCCGTCGACCCCATTTCGCTCCTCCTTTCAAATTCCATTGACATCTCGTACCCCGATGTTGAAAACCACATACTCCCATCTCAACTCTTCCTAAAAATCCCCATCCCCTGTTCCTGTGTCGACGGGATTCGTAAATCCTCCACGACTAGCTATAAGACCCGCCCTTCCGACACCCTTGCCTCCATCGCCACCGCCGTCTACGGAGGACTTGTCTCGGCCGACCAGATCAACGAGGCCAACCCTGACGCGGGTATCTCTGACCCTTCTGTGCTTAATGTAGGGACTAAGCTTAATATTCCACTCCCCTGTACTTGTTTCAACAATAGTGATAACAATTTGCCGGCGATTTATATGTCATATGTGGTGAAACCTGTGGATACACTTTCGGGGATTGCTGCTCGGTATTTCACCACTCTGAGCGATCTTATGAATGTGAATCAATTGGGGAGCCCTGCTATTAAGGAGGGTGACATTCTTGCCATTCCCTTATCTGGTACTGATTCTATTCATAGTTTGGTTTGTTCGATTGTTGTTGTATGTGTTGCTTTTGAAAGATTAGTTATGTATATTGGAGTTGAATGCGTTAATTGTAGAACAACTTTATTAACAGTAAGATTTGAGTCACAAAATTGTTATTACAATCCAAATGTAATTCGTGATTGACGTTGTTGTCCAAGTGTAGAGCTGACATTCTCATTCTAAGATAAAAAAAACCCCCCAACAATCTTAACAAGTTCTTCTACACTTTCTGCTATGTTTATGCTCACTGAGAGATAAAATGCAAGCCTTTTCGAGTTGCTGAAGAATTCAAATATGTAGAGTACTATGAAATTATGAAGAATCTCAATTGTGTGTGCATTGCTATAAAGTATAACCTTTTGTATAATAGGGTTCAAAATTGTTATGCTAACGTTCATATATGTTGTATCCATACCTTTCATTTAATATCCGTGACTTCTGGAGATCTTATTTTGACTCATTAGGTTATTGTTTTTGTTTATGTAGTGCCTTTTATGAGTAGTATCCGCGTAGCATTGTTGTCCTACGCAATTTTCCTCCACTTCTGTCAAGTATTTGTTCCCAATTCAAATTTGTCCTCTCAAGGGTAATTACACATTTTCCTTTTGAAAAAGAAATTTAAATTTCCTGTTTTTATTTTTCCACCAATTCATTTTTGGAGGCATTTTTTTTTACAGTTTTGGATTCATTATTTTTAGGAAACTGAAAATGCCACAGTAGGTTCCATGTGTTAAAAATTCATCAGTAGAAATAGAACTTACCCTCAAAACTGGCTTGTAAGTAGGATATGCCCTTATAAGCCCACAAAGCAAAATTTAACTTAGTTGCATGGTACTCAGTAAGTTGTAAACTCCACCATATATGTTCACGGGGACCCATATTCTTATCCCCAACTTCATAAAACCAGCCTTGTATGGAAAGTAGCCCTTCCAAGATCATCCCTATTAAAAGAATCGTTAGAAGAAAATTGGGTAGAATTCTTCATTAAAACCAGCTTCTAATTAGAAGACCTAATTTTTTTATCAACCCGCTAAGTCAGAAACTGAGCCTCAACGTACTATTGTGGGACTCGGTTAGGGTCATTACACCATTAAAATGTTGGTAGAGATATTGTTCGTTCTTTTCATTTGACATAGTTGCTTTTATGGATAACGCTTTCTACAGTCTCTTAGTGGATGTCTGTTAAAAATTGGGGTTTATGATAGAGCTGATACTATGATCAATGAAGATGGCACATTAGAGAACTCATTAAATGTTTGGTAGAGATTTTGTTTGTTCATTACATGTGGCACAGTTGCTCATGCTTTTTATGGATACACTTTCTATATTCTCTTAGTGTCTGTATGGTAAATATTGGGATTTATGGTAGAGTTGATACTTTGTTCAATATGCAGAAGGCACATTAGAGTCATTTGATGTCTCTAAAGTTTATTTTTGTTTTCATGATTCTTGTTCAATGAATCAAATTGTTCAAAGAATAAAAGAATATATAAGCAAGCTAAATGATGTAACAGTAGGATTTGTATTTTATACAAGCAGAAAAGCTTGGTTTATGTATGTTGGAAACTGGCGATTACGACAAATTTGTAAATGACTCTCCATGTAATGCATTTTGCAGCCTGTGCATCTAAGTTTCCAAAGTATGCTTCGGATTATGGCTTGGTTGTACCGAATGGGAGTTATGCTATAACTGCAAGTGACTGTGTGCAGTGTAGTTGTGGGCCAGGGAGCCGCAAGTGAGTGCGCAACTTCAAGTAGACATGCCTTAAATCCACCCTTTTCCCCGTGATTAAGGTAATCTTATCTCTATACAAGGGAGTTATCTTACGGACTTCTTGTATTCTTGCAGTTTATACTGCATGCCAGCTTTATTGTCAGTTTCTTGCTCGAGCATGCAATGCAGAAATAGTAATCTCATGCTAGGAAATGTTACCACACAACAGTCGAGCGCTGGATGCAATGTGACTAATTGCAGTTATGGTGGCTTTGTAAATGGAAGCATCACCACCTGGTATGCTTATGTTTCTAAACTGGTACTTTGTCCTTAAATTTCTGTTCTGTGAGAATGGTTATTTCTATGGACCTCTGGTTTTTTTGGATATGGAAAAATGGAAGCTTTCTCCTATAATTCTTCTTTGCCTTATTGTAGGTTGTACTCATCTCTTCAAGCTAGATGCCCAGGTAAATGTGAATCAAATGCTATTCCTTTGACTATTTCAACCTTTCATTTTGTCATAATCACGAGTTTTTTGTGATTTAAATTGTGAAAAACAATTTAGTTGTAAACTTCTTCACTATTGTTGGATTGTGCAGAGCCTAATCATAGCTTACGTATACAATTATCCTCTCGACCATGAATCAATGTAATTGGGTATTCCGTAAGTGTATTAGGCGGACCCTAATATACCTACTGTATAAAGGATTTTAAGGAGTCTGCTTTAGTGTGTGTGAGACGTGCAAGGAAAAATCTTGTAGCCTTCTCCATTGTGGTGAAAACCTGCTTTGGAAGTGTACAGGGTTTTCATATCTAGACTTGACCACTACAAATCTCTGCATTCACTTTAATCATTTTTAATTTCTTGCTGATTATTTTATCTATCGGAGGAAGGAATCAGGGATTAATCCTTAACGAGAAGTGGTAACGATGAAATACTTATTTTGGTTTCAACACATGATACTCTGTTGAGATCTAGTGGCACGTTTGGCAATGTGGAATTATACCATACTGAATAGTATTAAATAAGAAAAAGAAGTTCAAAATATGGTATATTATACTGTTTGGTAATGATATGACTGCTAAATATCAAACATGCACTAGATCATTACAGTTATCCTGAAGATGCTTATTTTTTCTCAAAATGCTGCTAGTTATATGGACATGTCACTTGCGACCATTGTGTTCATGATTTTTTTTAATTCTTTTCTGGATTGAAATACAGGATCACAGCAATTTCCGTCACTTATTGCTCCACCTACAGTAGTTCCAGATTCATTATTTGCACCGGCCCCCTCACCTTCTGAGTCTGGTGGTTTTCCAACGACGACACCAAAGCCTTCTGTGGTGCCTTCCTCTGGTGGAGGTATAGGATTTCCACCCGCAAATGGACCGGCTGGAAGTGCCTTGGGATCCTCTGATGCTTGTTCCTTGATGAACAATTTATCTAGTTTTTCAGCCATGCTTACTTTAGGTCTGGTTTTCAAGTTTATAATGTCGATTCCATTGTAATTTCTTCAGTTTTGGTGAACGATTGGACCTTGTTTTGCTCAGTTTTTTACTTTCTCTAAGGTCCTAACACTTCGTGCTGTATTTAAACAATTTATTGCTGTCATTGCACAGTTTTTTAATGCTGCCAACTGATGATTGCTAATTGTTCTTTCTTCATATTAGTTTTTCTGAACCAGGCAATTATTTTCAGTGGTGAACATTTCTTCATGGTCTTTATCCGCGTTTATCCTGTTCGAATTATTCTCGTTCTTTACATGATTCTATTACCAATGTGCTGGTTTCTCTTCGAACTACTGATGTTTTGAACAGAGAATAAAAGAAAGTAGAATAATTAAGAGTTGATACAAATACGAGTACAACCGCATAGTGGGGTGGAGGGATGGGGGGACGGGTCTTAAGTTTTCATAGCCCTTGCTGTAGAGAATTGATCTGAGGAATATGGGATTTTCCAGTAGTTTCAAATTTGTCATTATAAACGTTGGCTGATGTTTTTATGTCCACCACAGGCAATTCATGGGCATTTTCTTCATGGTATGTTGACATATCAGAGGTTGTCTTCTCTTTGCTTTTACCCCACACCACTGAGTACAGTCCGAATACTATGATTATTGCTCCAATTAAGCTGCAATTACATTCACAATAAGGGCATCAGTTAGATTGTTCAACTCGAACCCAACTCACCAGTTAGCTTCGGGTCCGGTTCTAGTGGTTCTGGGAAAAAATGTCGACCCCTATTCCTAGGACATGCGTATATGCTTTGCTCAAAGCATATTTGATGTGCTAGACTCGAAAAAAAAAAAATGAAAATGAATTTATGCAGAGAATATACCTCCCAAGGTGAACTTGTTCCGACAAAATAATGGCTCCTAGAACAGCTGTGATTATCATGCTTAGGGGGCTAAATGCTGTCACAAACACTGGACCTCGTACCTTGTTCACAGTACTTTGCATGTAATATGCAATTCCTGAGCAGACAATCCCCTAAGGACAACATAAATTATCATGAATATATAATCAAAATCAGAGCCTCGACTCTCAAAAATTGTTATATAAAGGCGTCGTGATAGTTATAAACTAAGATGGGATCGAGTACTGTGCGAATTTTACTCACTGAATAGACTGAAGCTAGAAGCCTCGAGTCGAAACCTATAGCCCAAGCACTCGTATGGCGTTCCATTACCAACGCCACCACTCCACCTTCCACCGTGCCCATGAAACAAACTAAACATGTAAGGGAGAGCTCGGCTGGATATTCCTTCAACGTCTTATTCTGCTCAACGTATAGATGCAAAAATAAAGAGAGTTAGATTACTCCACCTGCTAGGTTACACGGTGATAATATTTAAGAAATTTTTTGAAGAGAAGACACTTACTTGAACAATAAAGAAGGCGGACCATCCTACAATACACGAAATCAACATGATCGTGCCACTAACCCAATGTTCATGATCGGCCGAGTCAGCAGTGGGTCCATGGTGATGGTGGCTACCGCCTTTCGAGTACCACATGATATCGACGATAGGGCCTTTATACAGTGTCATGACCATTGCTCCTGAGACTGTTATTACTGTTCCAATGATCTTTGCTAGACTATATATCTGTTTTGGGTTTACCTTCTCCAACCTATGAGGTAAATAAATTATTAGGCCAATTGACCAGCCGGGCTCGACCGGTTTTAACAGTGGTGAATGAAGTGATACCTGAAAATAATTGCCATGATGAAGGTGATGGCAGGGAGAACATTGACAATTGCTGATGCAAATGTTGCAGATGTGGACTTCATTCCAACGTAGTACAAGTTTTGATCCAACACTGGCCTAAAAATACGAAAAACCCGAACATTTTTTTCAATCGCTTAATTATTTTTTTACGTATTTGTTAAGTTAAATTGGACATAACTAGACTAAACATGTCTAGTTCAATTAATATTCACCACTAAGTTATTAATATATACGGAAAAATAATATGAGAAGAAGGGAAAATTACTCAAGAAAAGCTAGCAGCATTATCTTTAGAAACACTGATAGTGTCATCTTTGGCCTTTTTTTCCTGCAAAAGGGTATTCAGTAGTATGATTAATTAATTTAATATATATCAACAAAAAATACTGTCCTCGAGAAAAAAATTCGACTAGTGAATGAACCTTTCAAGAAGAAATGCGAAGGGAGTGAAAACTAGTGTAGCGACAGCATGGCGGTAGACGACAAGAATCCAATGACTAAATCCGTGCTTCAAAGACACCATGGTAATAATGTACATTCCGGCATAGCCGAATTGCAAAGATATCATGGCCAAGTAGGGTTTCATCTTATTGAAAGCTAAACTCGTCATCCTCGATGAGGTTTGGTCTCCCATCTTAGTACTCTTTTAATTTCTCTTACACAACTATTGCATGGAATGAACATAAATGAGAAATCCTACGGCCTTTTATACACGAAGCAAGAATATGCGCGCGCGTACTTGCTCGAGTGTGTGTAACTGTGTATGCATGGTGACACAAACTTTTTAATCCTCTTTTAAGATTCCTAATCCATCAAACTCCAATACTACCCATAGTTCCAGCAACAAGAATCATTGGCATAAATTATAGAAAAAAAAATATATTCCAATGAAGATAAAGAGTTCTCTTCGTTGGAGAAATCATTTCTATTTTTATATATTATTTGCGAAGTGGAGTTTGAATGTATTGACCATCTAACGTTATTAGAATTTGGTGCTATGTGATGCAAAAGTAGGGATAATAATGGTAGATGAGTGGACACCTTTTCTTGAAAATGGTATATGTATATAATTCACCCTTTTCTAATTATATGAGGTTGCATTGAATGATTTGCTTCCTAACTAATTAAATTGAAAAAAAAAA
>CAIGRH010188770.1:0-10027 GCA_903798295.1 Fraxinus nigra
ACCGTAGTTCATATAATCAATAAGCAGTAAAAACACAAGAATGATCACGGAGAAATCCCAATTGGGTAAAAACTTCGGGCACTTAACTAGTCAACAATCCGCTATAAACAATTTGTGACTTACAGTCCACCATACTAGATGACGATACATATTAACTGATCTCCTGACTGCAATTTCGACAGCTCTCTTGAATTATGTGCTTCTGCATCAATTCCAACTGCAATTTCCAAAGCTCTCCTGGATTCTGCCCTCTTGTAGTAACTCCTAACTTTGTGGAATCGTTTATCTCCTATGGAACCCGAAGAATAGCCCGTTCTTCACCAATTAGAACTCTACTTACCTTTCTCAATCTTCAACAACCTTGACAGATATATGGGAAAAAGTGATTTAGTATTTGGATTAAGAATATGATGTTTTTCTCACTACCAAGAATAAATCTCAAAGAAACATGAAGGTTTGAGGCTTCAAAGATGAAGAGAATATGAAAGAACAATGTTTGCTCAATGATCAACCTTAAGAAATTTCATTATGTGGCTTTAGAATATTTATAGGTAGGGTAGAAAACAGATGGGTTGAAAAAAAGTCTTTAAAACGCGAAATAAAATATTCCCCGTATAACTATGTCGATCGAGCGAAGGAGGGGTGATGTCTAGTGATGCAGTTTCTATTTTTGTAGCTCGAGCAAACCTTCGGCGACAGTCCAGCAAAAATCCACGCTGTTTTCCTCCTTGTTCCAGACTCGAAATCCTAGACCTATTTAACTATCTTTTAAACAAATCGCACATTACTCCTTGAACTTTTACACTCTATCCATTTAAGTCATTTTGTTCACAGAATTTGCAAATTACAAAATCAACTAAAACATAACATTTCTAATTGTTTTGAAATTTCAGTTTTTTTCATGTGTATATGATATCCACAGCACATTGGGTAAAACTAATTTAGTTGCTCAACTCAACAAATTTTAGACTGGATTAAAAAAGGGTAGTTGGTGCAAAATGTTCAAATCGTTCTATCATTTCATTTTTGGTATTTAAAACCTTACATCGATTATTTTTGCGCATTCGGTTATTTCCATCTGGTTTCGTCCAAATTTATTTGTTAAATAGGTGTGTGTGACATGATAAAAGGACATCCTCTAGTTTTAGATAAACAAAAGAACAAATAGAAAATGGCAAAATTAGAAGAGAAAAAATACGAAAAACAAAAACGAAAATAAAAAATCTATTTATTCTCCAAATCCCACCCCTTCCTCTTCCACCACAGTCGTCATTACCATTTATTCTAAACTTGATGAATTATCATTATCAATCTAATTTAGCGTAAATATGTGAATTGTACAAAAAGTCCCTATTTGGATGCAATTGACATAAACTAAGGTAATTTGAGTCTAATGGGAGTTTGATGAGTGTGTTTCACTCATCATATTAATGCTATTTAATCTGAATATTTCGTTTGATTCTTAGAGTTTTAGAATTTTTTTAATTTGTTTTTTCGTGTTATTTTATTGGTGTCAATCGGTGTGAACGATGCAAAACTTGAAGAAAAGAGTGATGTTGGCATGAATCAAGGAGAAGTTGATGTTGATTTGGTGAAACTTGATGATTGGAGCCTGTATTTAAATAAAGAAGTGAATAACGACGAAAAACTATGAAATCTAAAGTTTGAGGACTCAATTGCAACTTTTTAATAGTTGATTCGGACTACAAAACGATGATTGAAGATTGTTAGGAGTCAATAGGATGCAATTAGAAGTCAAAGATGAGTGAAATATGATCAAAATATTTTCACAAATCAATTTTCGACTGCATAATTATGTTCCAGATTTTTAGCCGAAAATTGAAACCTATTTTTTACATTAAAAACGTTTGAATTGGAAAACGCTATATGAAGTAAAAATGTAGCCCTTTGAGTTATCTTTCCAATACACTTTGAATTGTCTCAATCGGAGAAAAAAAATATGATAAAAATATTAAAAAATGTGCAGTGCTGATTTTTTACCCTAAAGTGGGCGCCACGACGCCACTCCTTCTGAAGTTTCAGCAATGCGGCGCCCCCATGCCAGAGTTGGTTCAAAGCAATTAAAGATCAATTGGAGTGCATTTGATCAATATGAAGCATTAATAGAGCAATAAGAGGAGATTTACAAGTTTCGAAAGCTAAATAAAACATTTGAAAAGTTTGGAACTTAATTGCAAACTTCCAAAATTTGCACCAGATCAATTTTAGATAATTGTGGAGGATGAGGATTAAAGTATAAAGAAGTTAAAGAATAAAGGCCAAAGGTGAAAATAGAAAGAGACTCGAGATGGATCACATAAGCGGACTTGTTCCTTGCAATTGCATGGGTTTACCGACACGTCAGATTGTGTTTCCTAGCTTAATTCAACTTCTTCTTGAAAAACAATTAGGGTACGAGTTTTAACTTAAATTCTTGGGGCTATAAATACAAATCTTCATATACATTTTGAGGATAGAGACTTTTAGGATATGATGATAGATTTGTATTATCAGAAGAAGTCTAGAGGAAGCCATTAGATACATAATTACACGTCTTACAAACTTTATAGAAGCTTTTGATACAAAACATATACTCCCATACACATTTTCATACATCTTTGTTTGGATTTGAACTCTTGTTCACTTCATTATTTTTCACGATACGATCCCCTTGCGGGGTTTTAGTGCAACAACCACCACCACCCCTCTCCTCCCCTTTCCAAGGGTGGTCTAGTGCTGAAATCTCTGAAGTTAGAGTGCAGAAACCTAGAGGATGAGGCTTTGTTGGCTGTTGGAAGTTTTTGTTTATTGTTAAGAGTCATTGGCTCTACACAGCTGTGGGAAATAACAAGTTGTTTATCCTTTATTCCTTCAGAAATATGGAACCTCTGTCCCCATTGGAATTCTAATGCCATCAGTTGCAATATTCTCTTGTTATCCTCTCTGTCCTTTAATGTAGAGAAGTTTTGATAATATGCAGTTTAGGTTATTGTGCTGTTTTGATGTGGGTAAACTTGGAGGTCTATGAGAAATAATCTAAGTTCAACCACCAAGCATTTCAGAGAGAACAACTGCTATTTCCTATGGGTAGTTAGATCTTCAAAGGGGATAAACTTCCAAAAAACTTCACTTCATTTGGCATCAGTGAAAGGTCTAGTAGTGAATTGGTGTCCCCAAACTGAAGTCTTGGCTCATCGAGCTGTGGCGTGCTTCATGACACGCTGGATGGAATTCTACGCTTGAGGCATCGAGTTCTGGGATGCCACTTATAGCCATGGAACAGTGGGTAGACCAAACGACTATTGCAAAACTTATTGAGGACGAATCTAAAGTAGGAGTGTGCGTTAAACGCTTCAAGCCATGAAAATGGGTTGGTTAGTAGAGAAGATATCTAAACGCGTATAAAAGAAGTTGTTCGAGGAGAAAAAGGGAAAAAGCTCAAAGAGAGTGCCGTTTAAGTGGAAGGAATTGGCTAAAGAGGTCAAAGATAAAGGGTGGAAGTTCTGCTACCAACGTTAAAGCTTTTATTTTGAAACTTTTTGAATTTATAAGCTAGGATGGAAAATCCTGCCTAAACTGAGCTCCTGTTTTTTACCTCTTGGCCTGTTAAATTCATATTCGCTGATGCCAACACTGTGGCTACAGGTACACGATAACACAGATGTGAACAAATTAGCCTATGTCTCTTTGTAATCATCGATTCATTGTACAATGTAATATGTCTCTTTCTTGATATTTAGTCTCCACATAAATTTAATTTTCCATTTATCTTACAACCTATTGTTTTCTTTGTTGATATTATGTAAGAAATTTGTTATGACTCATAACTAGGAACTGCCATGTAGCATCGTAACCAAGCTGTGGGACCATATCCAAACAAACCAGAAAGGCCTTTTACTATGAGACCGAGGCCCATGATACCAAGGCCATGCACTTGACCGAGACCCAATCTAGTCTGAGGGAGAAGTTCCGAGGCCATGGCTCAAGCGTTATCCGAGGCCATAGTGCTATCCGATGCCCAAATACTTCCAAGGCACCACCACGAATTTGAGGCTCTTTAGCAACCAGTAACGACCTATATGCAGAGATTTGCTCATGATGAAGATCTTTGTTTGAATGATTGATGTGACATCTGTATAAATTATATTTGTGTCTCATCTTATAATGTAAGAGCATTTAGTACCTCCATATTCATTTTCAATCACATTCTCTTAATGAATCATTTTGCACATGGACTCGTAACTTTTTCATTTTTTAACCACAAAAAATTATTATCCAAGAAATCTTACCAAGCGGTGGCTTAGTTGTTTCCAATATTCCTCTGTAGCCACAACCGAGGAACATAGCAGTAAAAATATCACTACTAAATCTTAATCAATTCGGAAAAAGGCTTAAATTTGTTGTTGCCTACAGTATTTCTTTCCAGATTGATCTTTATCGAGGGAGCATAATCCACATGTTATCTAAGGAGATGAGAGAGGCCATAAGCTGGTTAGTTCACATCTAAAATCAATAACTCATTTTTTTTTTTGTAGAATTTGATACCCCTTTTATTTTTTTCATATTTATAATTTCTCACGTGCTTGAAACTCGAGAAATACTATGGCTTTCGACATCTTTTCAGACATTTATTTAGGAATTATCAAATTATTGTCCCCTTAGTTGCCATACAAAAGGCCAGGTCCTCCCATACTATGCTAAGTTGGAGAACTTTGTAACTCCCAATGGGTACTACCATCCGAAATCCATCTCCTCTGCACAGAATATATATATAACTCTCCCATTCTACACTGCAAACTGCAAATGAGCACATAACAAGAAAAGAAAAAAGGCACCACAGATAAGAAGAAATGGCTGATAATAAGCCTCATATTCTAGTCCTCCCTTTCCCTGCACAAGGCCACATAAATCCAGCCCTGGAGTTCTCCAAATGCCTAGCCTCACATGGTCTAAAAGTGACAATCATTTTAACCAGCCGCGTTGGAAAATCTGCACAAATTCCATTGAATAGCTCAATTAATGTTGAAACTATCTCTGATGGCTTAGAGGAAGCTAAGGAATCAGAAAGCATTGAAGGCTTCTTCAAGCGGTTCAACGCAGCAGTTTCACAGAACTTGGTCACGTTCATTCAAGAACGAAGAGAGACTTGCCCGGCTAAAGTTCTAGTGTATGACTCGATCATTCCATGGGCTTTGGATGTAGCACACCAGGAAGGCCTACTTGGAGCTTCATTTTTCACTCAGGCTAGTTGTGTTTGTGCTATTTACTATCATATACACCAAGGGTTGATAAAATATCCTTATGACGATTCGGAGTTATTTTTGCCTTCCATGACTCCACTTGAGGCCAACGATTTACCTTATTTTTCCTTTTTCCCGGATCCAAACAATACTGTTGTGAGGCTTCTTGCTGACCAATTCTCAAATCTGGAGGAAGCGGATTGGATCTTTATCAACACGTTCGACAAGCTGGAAAATGAGGTAAAGACATTTAAATGTGCACATCATAATCAGAAATTTAAAGCAGACCTATTTGGATAGAAAACTGGATATATATCAATTGAGAACTCATCAATCATATTTAACATAAGAGTAGATTTTTATAGAATTCATGGTAAAAACAAGTTGAAAAAAAAAAGGCCTTTCCAATTTCACTGGGAACGCATTCCAACTAGGAAGAAAATTTCAACCCAAACATGAAGTATCTGTCAGATTAGATAGGGAGTAAAACTTCCTTCCATGCTTGTTGCGTACCTCCTTATAAGTAGTATGGAAAAGATACTCTTTTCTTAACTGTGTGCCTAGGTCGGGGTTTGACATGCAACATAAATATAATAGCAGTGCTTTTCTTAGTAAAGCCAGGAAGCACATTGCCCACCTCTACATTTCCCCTCTATGCTCTATAGGCGACCAGTACCGAGCACAAGTGTATTATGATATCTTTATGACCTTTTGCTCTCCCAAGGAACTAAGCTTGAAAAACTACATCCGATATTCTAACGGAATTAAGGAATGTGGAAATTTAATCAGTCAAACAATTGATAAGTCCCCTTGGTATCTTACAAACTTTGCTATGTTTGTATCAGGTACTCAACTGGATGGTAAGCCGGTGGCCATTTAAGACTGTTGGACCAACTTTTTCATTAACATACTGTGGAAAGAAACTCATGACTGAAAAGAACCATAGGATTAATCTATTTGAACTAAATTATGAAGCAAGCATGACATGGCTAGATTCGAGAGAAACTGGTTCTGTTGTTTATGTCTCATTTGGAAGTGTGGCCAGCCTTAAAGAACAGCAAATGGAAGAAGTAGCACAGGGCCTAATAACGAGCAACTGCTACTTCCTATGGGTAGTCAGATCTTCAGAAGAGAATAAACTTCCGCAAAACTTCACTTCCATGGCTTCAGAGAAAGGTTTAGTGGTGAATTGGTGTCCCCAAACTGAAGTCTTGACTCATCGTGCTGTAGCGTGCTTTATGACACATTGTGGATGGAATTCTACACTTGAGGCATTGAGTTCTGGGGTTCCACTTATAGCCATGCCACAGCTTGTAGATCAAATGACTAATGCGAAACTTATTGAGGATGTATTTAGAGTAGGGATACGTGCTAAGACAGATGAAAACGGGTTAGTTAGAAGAGAAGAAATTGAAATGTGCATAAAACATGTTATTCAAGGAGAAAAAGGGAAGAAGCTCAAAGAAAGCGCTGGTAAGTGGAAGGAATTGGCTAAAGAGGCCGTGGATAAAGGTGGAAGTTCTGCTACGAACGTCGAAATTTTTGTTTCAAAACTTCTGAATCTGTAACTTGTCCTTTAAAGATAGTAGCTAGGACTAAATTTATTTCAGAAATAAAGGTAAAAATTTGGAAAGAACTCGAAATAATTGGAGGCCATAAAATCCAAAGATAGCTGGTGTTACTTTGTCAAAAAGAGTCTTTTTCCTTTCCTCTTGGACTGTTAAAATCAATTTGCTGATGCCAATAGAAAATGTTGTTTGGGAAGCAAATATTTGACAAGTGTGTTTTCCAAGCTTATCTCAGCTACAATATTTGTGCATTATTAATTAAATGGATGGATTTCTGCTCATATTTGTAAAGATGGAATTGATGAAGAGCAACCAGGAAGCTTGGGCTAGATTGGAAGCTTTGAAAGTGCCAGTGGGATGAATTTGCAGGTTTCCAGACCAAATTCAATGTTTGGAAAGTTTAAGAATCAACTTGATCACTCTCAAAACTTCCGAGAGTCAAATTCGAAGGAAAAATAGTTGAAGGACAAAATTGAATGAATTTGGATCAATACAGAAGCAATTGGTAGCGGTAGGACCTAATTTGGATGATAAAAATTGGAAAGACCAAAGTTGTACGAAAACCTGAGATGAGGGACTAAACTAGAATGGAAACCACGAACTTGGAACCAAAGCATACAGAAGCTGAAAAGTAGAGGGCGGTCATCCTGGGAGAATTTGGGGGGTATATTTGCTGCCCTTGCCCACCCCAATGCTTGGGGCGGGCAACCCGATGTCTGACCAAACCTAAAAGTCTGATTTTTGGATTTTAAAATGAGGGCACTTGTGTGTATTCTTCAATGCACGAGTTCATGCAAAACCAAGAACTATATAAAAGGCGAAATTAGGTCAAGAAAACACTACATACCAAAACATAGATACTCTTTTGGGCAAGAAAACACAAGGTACACGAGGTTTGGATCACAACCTATTAATTTCTTTGTTAATCCTGAAGTAAAAGATCTAATGTGCTCACCAAGAATTTTCAATGTTTCAAAAACTGGATAAGTCCCACTTATTGACTTAGAGAAATTGACAACCAATCCAAGTCTCAGTCTGATTATAAGCTAAATACCACATCATTAAAAATCAGGACCAAATGATCAGATCAACAAGTAACTTCAACTAGAAGCCGTCCCATTGATCTCCAATTTATTGCCGGGATCGTGTTCAAAAACTATGTTTCCCCATCCCTTATTGTGAGCCTTCTTATGTCATGTATAGCCACAGCCATCCAGTATCTGTCTGCTCTAATATATAACATCATCCTCAGTAACACATGTTCAGCAGAAATGATGCTATCTGTTCAGTAAAAGACAATTAGCAGAAATACAACCGAATTACTGTTATTTTTCAACTTGCACAACCCTAAAAAATACGCTCAAGCAGAGTCCATTCCTCTTGCCACTAGACAAGGAGAGCATTTGGCCATGTATGAGGCCTTCATCAGACAGCTAAAATCCTTCCCTTCGAATTTTCCTTATGTCTTAGAAATACACACACATCTATTTTACATAACAAGATCAGAAGTATTAAAAAAATTTAATCAATTCTCTAGTTTTGAAACCTAAGCAATCATGCATCTGCAAATATGCGATTTTCTGTTTTGATGGGCAATAAATGGCATTTGAATAAAACATTGCACGATCAACAAAATGATGCTACTAAAACCAGCAGATTGCCATATGCTGTTTGGCAAAGCCTTTAGTCAGGGAACCCAAATTTTAATCCTCTACTTCACTTAGGCCATGATTTCTCAATTTCAGAAAAAATAACAAAGAAACACCAGGACATACAGATGAAACAATGCGTGCACACTCAAAAGTTTTTCCTTTCTGGCAAAACGATTCCCTGCCTATCAAATTTCTCTATAACAGGGGAAGAGAACAGACCTGTTGTAATGCAGGTGCATTGAGAAATTAGAAGGGAGCTTACTTCCAATGAGATTCTTGAAATATCAGATAAATAATTACAGCATGTCTCATACAAACTGCATCCTCCTTGGCCTATAACATAAAATATAAAAATTAAATGCCTCCAAAAATCACAACATATATATTCATATATTGGTTAGCAACACAACTAAATATATTCGTCATTAACCATTACTTCAGATATTGAAGTACTTCAGCCTTGACAGTTTAGATGCATGTATTCTTGTACCTGATTATATACTTCTCTCCAGCATAAAAAATATCACAAATGCACGTTAAAGATGAAAGAATCCAATCTAATCACCTATTAGAAAGCAAACCAAATATTGTACATTTACATTGCAACTTAAAAATACATGGAATGGTCTCAGTAACATAAGAACCAAATCTGGGAACGTGAAAATTCTAGCATACATGATGCATGAAACAAAGTAGAAAGAAATGTCAACATTCTTCCAAATCCAAGAATGATAGCTACTCCCATCAGTAACGAGCCCCTGGATTGAGATTATGTCATTACATGAGAAAAGACCGGCATCACATTCAAAAGAAACGATGACAAAAGAACTAAGAAACCTCAAATTGCTTGAGCAGCAAAATATTAAAAAACAACAGTATATAGGATATTTTTTAACTCATAATGCCTGAAAAATTCTAGCAACTTCGACATCAAAGCATTTGTACATTATTCTGGTCCAGTACATTCACTAAGAAATGAAGTACATACTATTTAGCAACACAAACTAAAAATAAAATAGTAAAAGACAATCCCCTCCTCATTTAGTTGTTATCTTTACTTCCTTCTCTTAAGTGGGCCAGTTTTGTAACCACCTTTAGTAGGCTTCCCCCAGGGGGTACGTGAGCCCCGACCATGACTCCCACTACTCTTACTCCTTCCTTCACCACCACCATGTGGATGATCAACGGGATTCATAGCCACACCTCTCACCACTGGTCTTCGACCCAACCATCGGCTCTGTCCTGCCTTCCTCAACTTCTTTTTCCCATGCTCCGGGTTCGATACCATCCCTACTGTTGCCCTGCACCTCGTGTCTACAAGTTTCTTGGCTCCTGATGGCAGTTTTATCTCGCAGTACCTAAACAAAATCAAAATTTCCCAACTACATAAATAAAAGCACCAATCAGTAAAAACATAATCATAAGAAGCATAATTGCAGAACGAATGTAGACATGGAACTTGAATATTTTTCTCAATAGGCTGCACCTTGCCATGCCCAATCAGCGAATTGTAAAGTAAAAATGCTTTCATTTTAAAAATTATGATATGGGAATACGGTTAAAAATG